>NQII01006640.1:0-98313 GCA_002778355.1 Clitarchus hookeri | reverse complement strand
TGGGGGGGTATGGGGTGTGAAGCGACGTCCTTTTTTTTTTCCTGTTGGCCGGGGGAGACGTCGCCACGGACTGGCTGGTTTCCGGCCTCGATGCTTCACTTCTTTCTTCCCTCTTGGTCTCAGCATTGCTTCGTCGCGTATACGCTCCATGCGACGACATCCGCATATCCCGCCCGATACCAGCTACATTCTCGCATGGATTTATTTGCGGCGACTCAGATACGTGAACTGTGTTTATATTTATACCAGCTTAAAGTAACGCAAACATGGAAAAAGAAAATTCGTTACTATAGAATGGAGTTGTAGTTGAGAGATGTGGGCGGCTCTTTACAATGACGTATTGAGAGCCTATGAGTGGGAAAATAAGTAAGAATGGAGCAGCGTCAGAATTCAAGGACGGGGGAAACGGGAGATCCCCGAGGAAAACCCGCCAACCAGCGGCATCGTCCGGCACGATTCTTACTTGCGAAAATCTGGGAGTGATCGTGCCGAGGATTCAGCCGCGTTCGGCTTGGGGAAAGGCGAGCAGCCTAACCGCTCAGCCACCCATGCCCTTCGTTACAATAGAGACTTCTGAACTTTCAGTAATGATGTTTGAGAGCACTGAAGAGGTTAAAAATTATTTTCACACTTTCAGCATACAAGATACTTTTTCGTCGTAATATAAAATAACAGTCCAAAAAAAAGTATGACAATGGAGAAAAAAATAGTTTCAAGAAGAATGGAACGAGTTATAAAACTTAAAATACCATAAGCGAATGTCACTTTCTGACAGGGTGGGTGACTTCGTAACACTATTATATTTCCTATTATTCAAATTTTCTTTCATTTAAAAGAGGATGTTTCAAATGTTCAGTTGTTAAATTGGTGCCACTTAATATCTGACACGTCCTATTGAAATAGGTGGGTAATTAAATACTATTTATTTTATGTGTCACAAAGTCACCCCACTTTATCACAACGTGACATCCGCTTACAGTATCATATACATTTCCGTATAAATTTCAAAATAGTACAAAATAAATAAGCTTGAATGTCATAAAGAATCTTTCTTAGAAATTTGTTACAAAGTTAACTTTTGAGATAAAATTTAAATTCATAATAGTCAATACTTTCTCAGGTCAAACAAATGGCGGATTTCAAAGAAATTTCTACGTGCCATTCCTGTGACTTAAAAGAAAACACTTTATTTGAGTAGTGACCTTTATTTAAAAAAAAAAAAGTTTAGAAATCTGTACAAATTAATAATTCTAAATTAAAATTTTATATATATTTTTGAAAAACCACGATGAACGTTATTTTCCAGTGATTTTGTATTTTTATAAAGTTTTAACAGATATATTGTAAAGCATGTATAAATTATCCTCAATATCCAGGAAAAAATAATGACTCTTGATTAGTCTTCAACTCACAATGCAACCGTACACACTAAAACTGACATAGTGAAAATTTTGCCAAATCGGTCTCGCGTCTTATCTCTAAATATTCGCTTTTATTTTCGTCTTTCACTCTTAGTCTAGATGAAGACTTTTGTATTTTGTTTACAATAAATTACATAGAAAGTATGCACATTTGCCGATATTAAAACAAGTAGACTTATCCTACAGTTCGTAAATAGTCGTTAACGTGGGTGAGATCGTACTACGGCGCAGGAAATATAGTAAACCACTCATTCGTAAGGCGACCAGTTCACTCATTACTATGGGCGTCTCTCACCGCTGTCTAAAATATTACAATTCTAAACGAACAGTAAACGTTTCTCAATGTAAAAACAGCTGGCAGTCGACAACGAATTTCTTTGTTTTCACAGTACAGCGATAGATCGTCGCCGTCGGCCGGCGACACAGACTGTGCTGCCATCTGTTTTTTTTGTAGGGAAGTTCGCACTGAGATACGAAAAGCGAACGAAAGGCAATTAACATTTTTGCTCTTTAGTCACAAAAAAAATTTCTACTCCTATTAGTATCTATGCAAACGTTTTATTATGTAGATTTTTATTTCTTCCCTACACCAGCTTCTCG
This sequence comes from Clitarchus hookeri, assembly GCA_002778355.1. Lineage (NCBI taxonomy): Eukaryota > Metazoa > Arthropoda > Insecta > Phasmatodea > Phasmatidae > Clitarchus > Clitarchus hookeri. Next base: position 96,292 of record NQII01006640.1, on the reverse strand, counting down.
CCAGTTTATTTATTAAGAAGCACATAAATGTTATTATTCTTATTCCTCTTGACCACCGACGAGCTTCAAAACCAATATGAGTTGCTCGTAGAATGCTCTTGAAGCCCGTCGTCATCGTTAAAGCTCTGATTGGCTTCAGCTCGTCGCGCCACATCGCGTCATGTCGCTCAATTGTGAAAACCGCTTAACGCGAATGACCTAAATTTGTTTTCCAACGATAAGTAGTACATTTCCCGTACTGTACTCTATTGGTAAGATACATAATATATGTATATAGTCTATTCGCGGTTTCTTCACACTTTTTGAATTACATATTTGAAAACTCGCCTCATATATGACATGTTTCGTCGTTTCCTAATTATGTCATATTTCACAACCGTTTAATACTCCTGCTAACATTAAAAAAAAAGGATAATTTTTTATTAACATTGAACTTTACTTATATTTCATTTTCAAATTATAATATTTTACAATTATATTTATTATGAATTAAAACATGTAAATAATATATGCGTTGGTAAAAGCTAGCAAGAAATAGTACTAATGCAAAATATTATTAATCTGCGTGCGCAATAATGTGGGGCGTTGTCCCTTTGGTGTAATTTTCTAGGTAACATTAAGCTTTGTTTGCAAGAGGCGGAGGAATATATTACTTTAGCAGGGCTTCAGAAAAGTTGGAAGTAACCGTGAATGGACTATACCAAACGTTTTAAGTAGTTTTTTCTCATGTTCCGGGTTTTCTGTTTATTAAATGCGGCGACGTATTTGCCATCCATTACATATTGTTTTCGCATCATTGCCATATTTCTGTAATAAAAATTAATTCTTAATCACACCATTATACTTATTGAGTCCATATTCAAACCTAGTAGTCGGGAATAATTTTAGCAATTAACAAAAAACCGCGAACACTTTACTTTTTGTGTGCTGTTTTCTTTAAAAACGTGACGTCTAACATTTCAAAACAAACTTTGTTTGTTACATGTTGTGACATGCAGATTAATAATTGTTAATAAAATATCAGTACTTCGTTAGGCACAACGCCTTTACTGTGAAAAACACTGAGTGGCAACCCCTGAGGAGGGGATTGTTGATGTACTTCAATATATTCACCTAAGAGCTCTAAATCCAAATAAATAACAGTTCTTCGACAATAATGTAGAATCAATCTATATACACCCTACTAGGATCCAGAAAATAAATTTTTCCGTTGTATGTGGGTTTTTGTTTTTCCTGAAGGATCATTCCTTTATACAAATACAGAAGTGCAGAACTTCCAATGAGTTGAGAAAAAGCTTTAATAATTGCTATATATTGATTCTACGTTTGTGTTAGCTTGGTTTCGTATAAACTTCAAATGCGTTCTATTTGAAACAGAATTGTGTAGATGATTTTTAAAGCAAGTTTGTAAAGGAAATAATCAACGCAACATTCATAATGTGATGATATTAAATTTATTATATCTGCTTTTCTGCGGTTGAAAGTATTTTCAAGCGATAGTGTGTAAGGAGTGAAGGTAGTATTCCAAGAGCCAATGTCAACTACCGTTGCGACGGGATATCATGTGAAATACCAGTTTGTCATCTTGACTGTGTGGAGTGGGGGGGGGGGTGAGAGGGTCCCTTGAGTAGTGACTGGTGAAGGGGTGGAGAAGGAAAGGAGGGTGGTTCTGGTGGGAAGTAAGTGTCCAGCGACTTCGCTCGCGACTCCGTCATTCCTCTTGCCAGCGGAGCACTTACGGCGGAATGAGATCGAGTCATGCGACCTCGCAGAATCAAGAAGGAAAACAAAAGTTCCCTTCCGTCACAAATGCTATTATTTTTGCTTCGCTTTAAGGAAAATATACGCTTCCTGCAGAGAGACGTAGCAGGAAAGATTCGGAAACAAAAATAAAATGGCACGTGATTGAATAAGCATAAAGACGATAGAAAATAAATATTTGTCAAGCGAACTTCTGCTGCTTCTGTATGTTTTTGCTAGAGGTAAGGAGCTGAAGAAATGATGCTGAGACAAGGAAAACAGTGAACGAGCGTTTTCGAAGTGAATGCGAAAAGAAAACTATACTTAATGCTCTGTATGGAGATAAAAAAAAAAGCACTTGTCTGAAAGGCTGAGTTACGAAAGTAATAAAACTTGAAGGAAAAGAAATAAGTTTTGTACGGCACGCCGGAAGCAGTTGAAAGTGCTCGGTTCATACATGACGCGTATGCATCGCTACTGTAATATTCATTATCAGAGTTGGTACTGTGGTATCTGCACTTTAATACATCCAACTTCGTACGCGCGACGTAAGTTCAGGCCAAAGGATGAACTGTCCATGCACTGTCCGTAAATGGTCATTCTCTTTTCCACTGAACAAAGATTCTTACCTTATAATATTTTCCAGCTGCAAAAAATTGTATATTTACAAATAAAATTTCGCAAATTTAATAACATTTGTCATTACTTCCAGTAACATTTCTGTAGTAAAAATTGCTGCACATCTAAACATACCCTTGGTAGAGTTTCACAAAACGTGTTTTTTTCCGAGTTTCCAAGTCTTCAAAAATTTTTGCAGATATTTCCATTATATTGAAAAAAAAACGTATAATATTTTTGTCGTGATAATTACACCAATCGTTATTTCGACATTCAATGTGTTTAGGGGAATGGAGGAAGACCGGCAATCAGTTATAAGACGGATTCACATAACATACGCGTTATTATCATGCACAGACGAAAAAGGGGAAGATAATGTTTCTTGCAGCACTAGATAACACAGCCTTAACGCTTCTCTCCATGATATGTTCTAGAAACATTAATAATTATACTAACAGTGGAAAAAACATAAGCATACTTACTCTACAGTAATTTACGTTCTAGTCACACTTTATTTGGTCCTTGGTTTTATAATTTCTGAAAATTAGATTTTTCTTTGCGTGCAATAATCTTCACTTGCTTATGTTGCTTGGCAGGCATCCAAAGATACAGATTACCTGTTACCTTAAACGTAGGCCTACACCGAAGGCGTTAAAAAATATCCATGCCATGATGGGACTTTAACACATGACCGTCCAAGAGGATACAAATGCATGTGAATANAGGCGTTAAAAAATATCCATGCCATGATGGGACTTTAACACATGACCGTCCAAGAGGATACAAATGCATGTGAATACCCACGCATAGTAGAGCCTAACTAGTTGGTTAACGGTTCTATTTTTAGATATATTTTATCTCCTTGAAGTCAACAAAAACTCAGAAAAAACAACCATACAATGCGCTGACTTACGAGGGTTATTCAGAAATGAAGGTCTNAGGCGTTAAAAAATATCCATGCCATGATGGGACTTTAACACATGACCGTCCAAGAGGATACAAATGCATGTGAATATCCACGCATAGTAGAGCCTAACTAGTTGGTTAACGGTTCTATTTTTAGATATATTTTATCTCCGTGAAGTCAACAAAAACTCAGAAAAAACAACCATACAATGCGCTGACTTACGAGGGTTATTCAGAAATGAAGGTCTGAATCGCCGTAGCTAATAGAATGTCGTGCGAACATTGTAACGCGCATGCGCACCGACACCCGGCATGCCTTGCTCGTTAAATGACGCCATTTGCATGGTTATTGTTGGAGTGTGCTGTTTACAGTGTCAGTTCAAAATGTTTAAAACAATTAATCAGCCCACCGACTGTGAAATACGGTCAGTGATTCGAATTTTGACAGCAAGGAACGTTTCAGCAGCGGAAATTCATTGACAGATAAGTCAAGTTTATGGCCCCAATGCGATGAGTGACAGCAAAGTGCGTAAGTGGGTGAGAGCTTTCAAGGACGGACGGGAAAATGTCCATGATGAACCGTCATCAGTCCGACCGTCAGTGATCACAGAAGATTTGGTCAAAGCCGTGGATGAAAAGATTTGCGAAGACCGGCGATTCACAATTTCAACTTAAGCATTGGAATTTCCGAATGTGTGTAGTACAACTTTGCACAAAATTGTCTCTGAAAATCTGCACATTCACAAATTGTGTGCACGTTGGGTTCCCAGGCTTCTTACTGAGGAACACCAAATGAAAATAATGGCTTGTGCTCTTGATGTTTTGGACTGATATTAAAAGGAAGGTGATAAAATTTTAGAGAAGATTGTCACAGGGGACGAGACGTGGGTTTCTTACATGACCCCAGATTCTAAACGTCAGTCAATGAAATGGCGTCACCCGACATCACCAGTCAAAGTCAAGGCCAAGCGGACAATCTCAACACGCAAGGTTATGGCAACGTGTTTTGGAATAGACATGGAGTCGTGTTAGTCGAGTTTATGCAGCAAGGGACAACAATCAGTGCAGCCGCTTACTGCGGTAACCTGACTAAACTTCGACGTGCAATACGAAATAAGCGACATGGCCTTCTGACGTCTGAAGTTTTGTTGCTTCATGACAATGCCAGACCCCATTCTGCCATTCACACCCAAAATATGATCAGATCTTTTGGATGGGAACAGATTGACCATCCACCGTACAGTCCAGACTTGGTGCCTAGTGATTTTCACTTGTTCCGCTATTAAAGAAATATGGAAACTATGTAGAATAATAGAGAAACATGTAAGGAGTTAAATAAAAAAAGTTTTTTGAAAAAATCTGTGATGGTTTATATTTTATAAGAAATCGGACCTTTCTTTCCGAATAACCCTCGTATATAAGGTAAGTAAAACAGCATACATATTCCCGAAATACTTATGTTTGTACTGATAGAATTCAATAAAATATTTTAAGCTGTAAGAAATATTTACTTATCGCTTCAGGTCATAAAAAATATGTTAAACAAAACGTCTCTGAATATGACTCTATTAACAGTCGCTTCTGCATTAACATATACAAAACAATGATCCGAACAATCCATATATTTGTTAAAAATAACTTATTTTATTGCCCGGTTTAAAACATAAAATAAAATCTTGTTTAATGAATATAATTTTTTCTGCATTGACNAATATGTTAAACAAAACGTCTCTGAATATGACTCTATTAACAGTCGCTTCTGCATTAACATATACAAAACAATGATGCGAACAATCCATATATTTGTTAAAGATAACTTATTTTATTGCCCGGTTTAAAACATAAAATAAAATCTTGTTTAATGAATATAATTTTTTCTGCATTGACNGATAACTTATTTTATTGCCCGGTTTAAAACATAAAATAAAATCTTGTTTAATGAATATAATTTTTTCTGCATTGACTATCCGAGTTTCTGATAGCGCTAAATGAAAACAGAGCGAGTGCTCCTGACAGCTTCATTATTCAAGTACTGATAATGGGAACGTGCTAATTATATAATTTGCTCCCAAACACGAACATGATTATCACTTCATGAAATAACCTTTCTTTGCCCATTATTGTACGGAAGCCACTCAAATGCGTATAGGTACACCACGTGCTACTGGCAGTAACCAAACATGTCATTGGATACTGGGAATATCCGCGCATTTTTTAAATGGATTAGAAGTTCACGTATATGGTAGTATACTAATACCCGCACTTATGCATGCGGGTATAATCACATGGCAATATGAACACATTCGAGTGCATGAATGAAATCCCGTTCAAAGATTCTGTGTACTTACACTTAAAGAAAAAACTAAAATATAATATAAATTAGAGCATTTCCGCCGAAGTGAGAAACAAACTGAATCCGTTTAGATCCAGAAGTACATCCAAATACATTCATAACCATTCTGCACTGAAAAAGTATATCTGCACATAATAAACCACGACAAATATCACAACGCCGTCGTAGGGTAACGTAATTGCAAATCAATGCGATGTGTGTTCATCCCGAATAGTGACGTATGCATTATAAGGGATACTCTTTCTGAATACAATATTGTCGAGTAATTCTAGAAGAACAGAGTACCTCCTCCTCCACAGACATTCTAAGCTCATACAGGCTACTAGTCCCTCTGCACCTCTGAAAAGGCTGACTAGCTGTTGTATGGCACTCCTACACTGGAGAGCCAAAAAAACTGATATAGGCTTGCGTATGCAAATAACAGAGGCATGGAACCAATCAGAGTAACGCGATGCGGTCGGTAGCGCCTATATAAGACAACNACAGAGGCATGGAACCAATCAGAGTAACGCGATGCGGTCGGTAGCGCCTATATAAGACAACAAGCGTCTGACAAAGATGCTAGATCGGTTACTGCTGCTAGAATGGCAGTTTATCAATATTTAAGTGAGTTTGAACGTGGTGTTATAGTCGGCGCACGAGAGATGGGACATAGCATCTCCGAGATAGCGATACAATTAGGATGTTGGCGTATGACCATTTCACGAGTGTACTGTGAATATCAGGAGTCCGGCAAAACATCAAATCTTCGATATCGCTGCGGACGGAAAAAGATCGTGAAGGATCGGGACAAACGACGACTGACGAGAATCATTAAACGTGACAGACGTGCAACCCTTTCTCAAATTGGTGCAGATTTCAATGCTGGGGCATCGACAAGTGCCAGCGTGCGAACTATTCAACGGACCATCACATATATGGGCTCTCGGAGCCAAATGTCCACTCGTGTATCGTTGTTGACTACACGACACAAAGCTTTACGCCTCACCTGGGCCCACCAACACCTCCATTGGACTGTTTATGACTGGAAACATGTTGCCTGGTATGACGAGTCTCGTTTCCAATTGTATTGGGCGGATGGACGTGTACGGGTATGGAGACATCCTCATGAATCCATGGATCCTACATGTGAACAGGGGACTGTTCAAGCTGGTAGAGACTCTGTCATGATATGGGGTGTGTGCAGTTGGCGTGAAATGGAACCCCTGATACGTCTAAATACGACTCTGACAGGTGACAGATATGTAAGCATCCAGTCCGATCACCTGCACCCATTCATGTCCATTGTGCATTCCGACGGACGTGGACAATTCTAGCAGGACAATGCGACACCTCACACGTCGAGAGTTGCTACCAAGTGGCTCCAGGAACACTCTTCTGACGTTAGACATTTCCATTGGCCACCTAAATCCCCAGACATGAACATTATTGAGCATATTTGGGATGCCTTGCAACGTGCTGTTCAGGAAAGATCTCCACAGCCTCGTACTCCTATGGATTTGTGGACTGTTCTGCGGGATTAATTGTGTGATTTGCCTCCTGCATACCTTCAGATATTAGTTGAGTCTATGCCACGTCGTCTTCCGGCACTTCTGCGTTCTCACGGGCGTCATACACGTTATTAGGCAGGTGTAACAGTTTTTTTTGGCTCTTCAGTGTATGTATATAGCTACCTTACTTGTTATTAGTCCCCGCCATATTCAAGTTATCCATTTCTCTCCATTAATTTTATTTAAGAATGTTTTACATACATTTTGCATGACTTGCATAGATAATAGCTTCGCGAGCTTTATTAAACTATTTAGCTTTCCTGCGTTTGTTAAATTTTAACTAGTAACTGCTAGCAAAAATAAGAATTTTTTCTTGTGAGCGATTACAGGAACGACACTAGCATAAGTAGAAAAGTAATACTGATTTTATAAAATGTGAAATGCCCCGTTCGATGTTCTCTGTTAAATGGAAATTTTTGGGCAGCAGACAGTGGCATGCATATTTTAAGCCTCTGCGCAAACTATCTAATTTGAGGCAAGCTTCGATAGGCCCTATACTGTTGTTCCTATCGTGTCCGTAGTACGGCCGTGTACTGTGCCTCGATTGTGTCGTCTGGCAGTTCTGGTTAAATAACATGGACCCACCGTTTTGTCGAAAGTTGTTTTGCCTAAAATGCAAATTATGCTAAATGGCTTTAGTTATAAACACCTCATAGACTAAACGCCTTTATTTACAACTACTATTAGGCTAAACGCTTGCTAGGCAAAATGCCCGAAGGCGAAATGCCATTAGCCAAGAAGCCTGTTAGACAAAAGACTGTTACGCAAAATTCTGTACGGTGAAATGCCCCTAGGAAAAATGACTTACGGCTAATGCCGCAAAAATAAATCTCAGCATGGAATTTAATGTTTATATGTTGAGGTATGACGGATCAACCGATATAAAGGATCTGTCGAAGCATTCAGCAGGACAAGAGAAATTACGCTATAGGACCTTCATGTGTTGGATTCCAACATAAGGGTTTGGTTTCCCTCTAGGTGCGTGGTGATTATCTCTCGCGTACAATTTTCAACTCGGGTTACTGAGGCCATTTAATACGTCATAAATATGTGTACGAATTATATTTCAATAGAAATAGTTATGAGGAATGTTGTACCTTTTTTATGCCTTTTAAACTCGAGCACATGTGATAAGATGAAATTAATTAAAAATTGCTGTTAAGCTATTTTAAACGAAGATACCTTTAATATGAGTGCTTTGAGATGAGTCTATAACAAAGAACGTCGTAGAGTTTCAAATCAACGATCGGTATAAAATAATTCAACTTGTTAACCTAATTTGTAAACCATTTTTTGATAATTCATTTACATGTGGCAAAGCAAGTCTTGAACACAAAATTATGTCGATCCGACTAATGACAAAAGGGTATGAAATCGCCAATTGGGCCTTTGTACGTTGATTTTATTGGTATCGTCAAATTTTCTTGGAAGTTAGATATAGGGAAAGTTAGCGACGAGGAACAAATTCGCCCTGGTCTTGGACAGGATTTGTTTGCCGGCGGCATCTGCTCGGTGGTCAGAAGACTACTGCCCGGACTTCCGGCCTACTGTGGTGTGGGAGTAAGAGGGGGAAGGGGTGGGGAGACTTCTTGGGGTCGCGCCCGCCAAAGCCGGCAGCTCCCTGGATGAGATCCAGAACTCGAGGGAAATTTCTCGACCGCAGTAATTAGATTCCTGGCGGAGAGAGTGTAAAGAAGGAAAAGGGATGAAGAAGGGGGGATGGGATGTAATGCGAGGTGGAGATGGTTTTTGGCGCTGATTGGCTGCTGCGGGGGGTCGCAGTGACAAGAGAAGGGGTTAGCAGTGGCACCAGGGGGTGCGGGGAGACGCGTCGAACTCTGGGGAAAAGGCGGGCGCCGAGGGAGTTTAACGACGCGCATTGTCTAACGGGGCATGTGCGTCCCGACGCCTCGTCCCCAGACGATGGAAAGACGCGCAGTGTGGACGCACACAGCGGCGTGGCTGAGGAGAAGATTGTGCCAGCTATTTGTCAACCACCCACTCCCTTATGACCCCACGCAATGCAAGGATGTTCGAAACGGTTAAAGCATATACCTATTTATACTCATATAATTGTAACTTATTTTCCGAATTGGATTTATTAATGCTTACGCTTTAACACGAAAGGGTGAACCTCGCTCTAATAAAAAGGTTTGTTGAATAAAACAACAATTATTAGACGTAACCAAATTATCTTTGTGTATAAGGGCGGTTAAATATTTTGTTGCTGAAACGAAATAATTTTATGGTTATTATTTGGATGCTCCAGACGTGTAGTACTTGGTTGGTGCAACTAAAATGTTTCATGGTTCTATGTACATAACAGCTTTGGTAATTATTAAATAAATGGTATTTGTACCAAAATTCGAAGCCAAAACGGTGGCGCTGAAATGCTAACCCTTAGCGAATTAGGCTAAAATGATGGCTAGCGAAGTTGGGATGCTTCTAAATACGTATGTTTCTATACTATTATAATTCATTTTGTGCGTTATTAAATATTTTCTAGTTTTTCTGCACTATTTTATTGTGTCCTGTGGAACAGTTGGGTTTATTAAGCATTAGTATTACGCATCAACATATACACTAGTAAAAGCTGTTACTATCCTAAATATGCAAATATATTAAAGAAGCTTCTCAGCTGTAAATTCTAACTAAGTCAGTCAAATAACCTGATCACCACACAGATACACAATTATACCAGTGCTAGACGAAGCTGATTTTCTTGCCGCCACAAAATCTGTAAAAAAAAAATTATCATCTCAAACAGTTCCAGCTAACAAAATGCCTATTCATTCCAAGCAAAATATTAATTTTACTCTACTTTGATATGTTTAATGTTTGCGGTAACCATATCGTGGTTATGTGTACAAATGCATATACAGTGGACGATGTTAGAATAATCAAACAAGTGTAAGTATTCGGCTGACAAAAATTATTATTAATTATTTATTTGGTAAAAAAAATTAATGCAGATGTTTGGAGCAAGAGCAGATTAGTTGATTGAACAAAGTGTAGTTCCGTGAAAAAAATATTTTCAAGTAAATTTATTTGGTATATGAAATTAAATCTTCCAGTGCAGTGGCGTTTTAGAAGAAAAAAATGTTAGCAAAATCTGACATGCAAAAATCGCATACACAGCCAAGATTCACCTCCCGGTCTGAAGGTCATACCTTAGAATACTCGGCAAAATAATTCGCCTATAGTCCATTATCAGCCACTTCATACTTTATTGAAGCCCTTCTTAGGTTCTACTTTCAGGAACCGATAATTTATCCTTTCGCTTGATGAAAAAACATATTTTTTTAAGTCTAATATTTCAACTGCCTAATGATTAGTTTTTTTTTTTTTTAGCTGTACAACGGTCTAAACAATGGTGGTATATTTAAAAGAGTACAACATAAAAATGTTCACAATTCTTGGCAGACTTTAGGTTGAGTTTGTGTATTTTAGTTATGTCTGTTTTGATATAGGTTCAACTGTTCTTCACAATAGAGCGCATTACGTTAATTTTGCCGTCTCTATTCACTTCTCTTTAACTGGGTAGGTGAGCGGAGACTGTTTAATAGACATGGGTAAGGTTACTTCGATCAAAGAACGGCCTTAATATAAACAGAGTAAATATAAATATAATATAAACAGAATGAATAATAATTACAAACGATCATCCTATAAAATGAAAAAAATAGGAAACACGAGCCCACAACGCCTTTTGCGTGTTTCATTACGTAACTTTAGCGGTGACATACAAGATGGTGGAACTCGTGCACGCGCACTAATAGTGTGAGTTTCATTTCCCCCCAAATTTTTTCATCCTGCATTGTTTTTATACTATCATTTTCAGGAATTATTTTGGCTTTTCGCAAATATTCAATTAACTGAATCGTCCACGCACGTTATATAGATGTGTTTTAATCACCTAGATGGATGAAGGTAACCAATTTGTGATGTATAAATATACGTGGTCTTTGTATAATTACCAGGCATAAACGTACCTCGCGGCTCTAAGCAAACTTCCTACATCCAAAACTCACCTTCTCAGACGTGACGAACTTAAGGCATCTGGAACGGCTATTACACCAAGCATAATGACACAATTTGAAATATATTTACACCTGAAGTAAAAAAAATATACACGTCTAACAAAACTTTTTTTACTTAAGTAGGTAGTTTAAGAGTAGGTGCACAAACTTTATTTGGTAACCGGTAGGGCCGTTGCACAAAGACACGAATGCGGATACGTATCACGGAAGCAGAGTAATCAACACTCCGTGTTCAATTTACAATGAAACGCATGCGTATGAGGATAACATACGGATACACGTAAGGAAGGTGGGCAAATAATTACTCTTCCGTGTTCATGAATCCGTGTAGGCAATAGGAATCGAGTATTTGGTTTGTTGATATTCGTTTTCGTGACCATTATTTAATACAATCATTAAGTGCATAGATTTTCCATTGATACTATCATTTTGGTTTTAATAAACAAATNGTGACCATTATTTAATACAATCATTAAGTGCATAGATTTTCCATTGATACTATCATTTTGGTTTTAATAAACAAATGCGCATGGATTGAAATTATTATTTACGCAGTGCTTAATACTGTAAAAAAATAAAATAATATGTTGGTAAATTATAAAAATTTCATTTTATCTGCAGCAGATAAGTATTTTGTATATAATATGTTGCAGAACTGTACGTTTCTTGGTATTGCATAATAGCTAAAATTAAAAGGTTCGTCCAATCGTTCCGTTTACGTTTTCCGCTTCCGTTTTATTACGCATCCCTGTATTGTAGAACCGGACTAGGTATTATTTTCCAGAAGAAAAAAAATAATTACTCATGTCGTCAATTTAGCCAACTTCGAATACACATCTGAATGCAAAGTTAAGAAGTACTTTAACATTAATTTCGTGTTTTAATAATGCATAATTAATTCAGACGTTATTTATTATGAAAGTGTGAAATCGGTTGAAATAAAACAAACTAGCATTCGCCTGTTTAAGCGCTGAGTAACTTAACAAATGCGAAAAACTATGCAAGAACAGAAAAAAATTATGAACAGCATGCTCCCCATTAAATTATTTCTGCCATGGAAAAAAAAACACATCTTAATTTCCGCTAATCAGACCACAGCAACAACAAAATTATTTTTGGGTAACAACAAACTACCTATCTAGCAGTGCTACGTGGAAATGTAAATATTTTAATAAGAGATGTCTACTATGCAAATAGCATATAAGAACTCAATTTAATAACATTTTACGTGTAAACTATTTCTTACTACTCGTTGCCAACGCATCACTGTTCTCAGCGTTTTTAACCTACTTTCCGTAGGAAAGTGACTTTTGCAATAACCTGGTTGTCTGTCTGGAATATATGTCAACAACAGAATTTCACCAAAGTGGGTCCACATTTAGTATTTGGTAATGACATCAGACTTTAAAAGCTTTAGATCACGCCAGGTACTTAATTCAAAAATGGATGCAATTTAGAAATTTTCGTAACTAGGGTATATTTTCGGTTCTTGGGAATCAATATTTGATTTAAACCAAATTTGGAACACTGACAGTTTGTTTTAATAAACATTGAATTTTCAAAGCGATAATGGTATCACAGAACAATTTTAGAAGTTTGCACAAATTGGAAGCATAAGGCTATTCCGTAACATCTCGGGAACCATTTAAACGATTTAAAACAAAATTTTGTACGTTGACAGTGCATGATGTAGTGATCCAGTTAAAAAATCTATAATGTTATTGGTGTGCCATTTTCTAAGATCGTGTAAATAAAAAAAAATAAAATGTAGAATTATATCTCGTGAATCATTTCACAGTTAAAAGCAAATTTATTACGTAGGCATCTAATAAATGAAGCGTTGAATTTTGGAACTGATAATGTTTTTGATCTGAAATTTTGAAAGACAGTGCACATTGAAAAAAAAAATTTTTTACCTTATATCTCGGGAATTGTTCAATTAATTGACACCGAATTTTTTAAGTTGACAGTGCATTATGTACGCATTGAATATTGATAACAATTATTAACGGGCCATTTTGGAAGATAGTGCAACATGCAAAATAACTATGTTATGATTTATCTCGATAACTACGCAAACGATTCCTACCAAATTTGACATATAAGTAATGTTATAGTAGGCCATGCTCATATATCTAATTTAAATTAGATTTTTTTAATGGCGGCTTTATAAATATTTTAGGTTTAAAGCAATGTCTACTATATTGTTTTTCCAAGTTCTACCAAACTTGCTATAGTAAAATAATCTTTTACAATTATCAAATGCGTCAGAACATAGTCTCTTTTGTACACCATTTTGTATGATAGTGCCACATTAAATTAATGTTTTAATATTATATATCGGGAAATATTCAACNACTTTTGTACACCATTTTGTATGATAGTGCCACATTAAATTAATGTTTTAATATTATATATCGGGAAATATTCAACCAATTTCTACCAAATATTGAACTCAAGTAATATTACGGTAGGTCATGTAAACTTACATGTTTTAGTGGGCCAGACTATTACTTTCCAAATTGAGGCCGCAAAAACAATTTAGAATTCTATGCGATATCTACGAAACCGTGTAACAAATTTTAGATTAACTTTGTATGCTGGGAGTATATATTATAACCATGGAATATATCTACTCAGAGCCTGTTTTTTCCCCCCACTTTCAGTAAGATAGTTACACACAAATAAGTTAAGTTTTGTCATTTCTCAGATCACAATCAACCAGTTCCTTCCAAATTTGGCAAACAAGTAATAATGTGGTAGGCAATATAAATTTAAAGGTTATATTTTAAGAGGGCCAGGCGCTTATTTTTAAAATGGATTTTCACATATTTATTTTAGCATAGAATGCTACGAAACAAATTAACCAATTTCAACATAACTCTGTAATCTGACAGTTTTTATGCAAGTATCAAATGAGTAAATATATAAACTCATATGTCCGCCATTTTGAAAGATAACGCCACATGTAAATATGATCTATTTTCCTATTTCGGTAAACTATTATCTGATATCCTCCAAATTCAGGCGAAAAGTTGTACTTTCGTAATCCATTTAAATTTATGTGACTTTGAGGTAGTCACATATTTTCAAAATCTCAACAACGTAAATATTTTATGTCAGTATGCCACATGTCCATAACAATTTCAACTGACGTACTATGTAACAGTATATATAACAAACATAAAATGTGCTAGTAAATCTCCATTTTGTTCTCCAGTAATGAAGACACCACCACATGAGAAAATGGAGACATTTTGTTATANACACCACCACATGAGAAAATGGAGACATTTTGTTATATGCCCAGGACCAACCAACCGATTCCCACTGAGCTTTTCACACTAGTAGTGATACAGTAGGTATTTTTAAAAGTGTATCTGGCCTTATTTACAGTATGCCTGCAATATAAGTAATTGAAATACGTTTATAGTTTCTATTAAACAGTTTTACCAATATCATTTAAACTATGTAAACTGAGCATATAAGAAAGAAGCATCAAATATGTTTATAGATATTATGTTTCATTAAAGTTCTGTAAAAAAGTACCCAGTAATAAAATGCATCATATATGCCATCTCTCGGGAACCAATCATCTAATTCCAAAAACATTTTTACACAAGTAGCACTACAGTGAACCTGTCAACTTACATAATTCAAGTTGGTCAGACAATGTTTCTTTTCAAAATTGTTCAGTATTCGTTATTTTAATAAGTTTATCGTATATATTAAATAATTTGACATATTTCAGTATCTATTAAGAGCATCAGTTATGCCTATACAGAGATTTTTGGGATGTTTTATACTAGAAAAAACAAATGAGAAACTAAAGCTTATATGCCATATCTCGGGAACCGATCAAGCTATTTACACCAAACTCTGCACCCAAGTAGTGTTACAGTAGGTCATGAAAATTTACATGATTTAATTGACTCACACGTTTGTTTTTAAAATGATGTGCCTGTAAATATTTGAAGTTGATGAAAGTCTACAAATACTTTAGACTGAATACTATCGAAGTTGAGGCTTTTAATCATAGCTCTGTGATGCAGTTGGTTGAACGCCAGCTTACGGTACGAGGCGTTCTGTGTTCGAGTCCCAGGTAAGGCACATGTGTGTTTGTAATTGCCTCACTACAATTGGATTGGTTTATGGTTGCTTCTTCAATGATATCGCTATCAACGAGACGTCAAGAGCAACTTCCCTACCATCTAATTTATTAATAACTTCATCAAAGTTATCTACAGCCATGTAAAGGAAAGTAGACTCATTTGTTATACTGATACCTTTTTGTTTAATTTAATATTCATTGTAAATCATACATTATAATTTAGAGATAATATACTAGTAAAAGTTTGACGCTACGCCACTCGTCAGGGCGCCAATTTAACTTGACGGCACTACTGTTGTGCTCCAAATTAAACTTGATGCTATTCCCCACCTGTGGCACACAGAGTGGTTCGTAGGGTCGGAGTTAATTCCTCCAGGCACAGACTATAATGTGCCTTGAAGATTGAGGGTATTTCAATAATGTAGTCTTTTGGTGTTTCATTTTGAAGGATGGATATATTGTCTCGAGTTATAAAAAAAACATACAGAAACACTTCCAAGGTGTGGTACTCTATTTTGGCTACTCGTATTAACTATGGGTGATGTAGTGGTGGAGGGGGTGTTTCTCTGGATGGCGACTTGATACTTAACTCTGTTGTTGGCGCTGGTATGTGGTCTGTGGTCGGTGAGCTCTGGCGATGTGGGCGGCCGTGGAAAAGGCCCTCGTTTTGGTGTTGTCTCACTGGACTGCTGTTCTACTAACGTACTCATGTACTGAGGCACTGTTGTCGCTGGGGATCCGAGGTCCCCCGGCCGCATGTGGCGCGACTGCTCTCTCTACGCGGCGATATGCAACTCTTCTGCTCGAAGGTCTACTGATTACTTCTCGCCACCCTCTTTGCAAAGAGGCTTATTTGCTCCCTAGCCTCCCTCCCTAATTGTCAGCACATGTCGCCTTATTTGGGGTGAGGGGGCGGTGGTAGGAAACAGAACAATGCATTTCAAAAATGTGCCCTTGTTCCTGAAGGTTGGGGGAGGAGGTGACACCCCTTACATAGCTTACTCTGTCAGCTATTTCTCCGCGGTGCGTGTCAACATTGTCCCGTGGTTAGCTCGGGGGGGAAGGGTGGTCTCGTCATCCCTTTCCAGCTTGTCAGCTGTTTCTTGGTGCGTATATTTTGACTTCAGGCAAAATATGCATGACTATCTTGTGATATCTCTGCGTTCTACAAATCTCACTGGCTGGCTATGAGGAGGGGGGAAGGTGAGGGGTGGCCTCCGCTGCTGTGACTCGTGTAAGGCTTGGAAGTGCGTGTCTGGCTCTGCTTGGCCTTTCTCTGCGGTGATTACGATTGCCACGTGTCTCTCTANGGGGTTGGGTGGCAGCGCCGCACTATTACTCCTAATACGTCACACGTCAAGTTTCGTTTAATTAGAATTATAAAGCTGAAATATTAATAACATTACATTTAAAGCACAGGCATGTTATAAATTACATGATTTTTCAAATATTTGTTTCGAAAAGTGTGATGTAACCATGAATGGACTCTATCAGCAATATTGAGTTCATGCATTCTCAGTGGTGCTTGAAGGCAACACTTAAGTGCAATATATTAAAAATTTTAATCTCGTATATTACCGTAATTATTATCTCAATTTTGGTTTCTTTATTTCACCCTTTTTGCAGAAACAGAAATAACTTTCTCGTGCTAATCCCTTTATGACAAATACNCTTTATTTCACCCTTTTTGCAGAAACAGAAATAAAAAAAAAATACTTTTTACATTAAATGATTTTTCTAGGTGAAGTAAACGGCAATATTTCTGAGTTAACTCACGATCGCTAGGAAGCAAAAATTAACCAAGATAACTTATTCTGGTAAAACACAGGTTACATGGTTTTTGCCTGCACGTAAATAATTGCGCTTTATTAAAAAACATTAATAACTCAAGGAAAAGGAATTATTTACGTTAACAATATTGCTAACCATATAAATAATCTCATAAAGGAAAGTTTTCTTACTCTGGTTTTTGTAAGAAAAAAATGAATTTTCGTGCATTAATATTTGCTGAATATTATTTTTAATAAATAAAGAAAATGCATTTTAATGTATTTGGCTATGCAAAACAAAAGGGTTGTTTTATTTAACTTCAAATTAATAAGTAGGTGAATATGACTATATATGTATGTATATATATACTAATTTGAGACAAATGATTATAAGTGTAATGTCTCCTATGTTTCGCCTAAATATAAAATAATGCATTTCTCTCCTTGCCACAATTGACACAAANTCCTATGTTTCGCCTAAATATAAAATAATGCATTTCTCTCCTTGGGATCGCTAAATCAATGCAAAGCGTAACATTTTGTAACGGTGAATATTCAGACCGAAGGACGGTTTACCTCAGCAGGCAAAACGCAAATGACTTATAGGTAGAGTATACCTGAGGTGACTGAGTATTATCTTTCGCAATATGAATGTGAAAAGATAAACAAAACACATAGTCACGAACCTACTAAGGAAATTTCCCACTCTAGGAAATCCGTGCATCGACAAGGACCCAAACACGGGAAGATTAGCAGGCCCTTCAGGTGCCTTTGACTACATAACTTTACGGCGAGATCTTTACTTCAGATGTATGAAGTTTCGTTTTGACTTGTGAGACGGAGAGCTCTAATTTGTTGACTGATCTGGGGAGTCTGTTTAAGTGAGAAAACGCCGTCAGTCTTGGTTCATTTGTCTGTATCCTTATGCAGGTTTTTTAATTATAATAAAAATTGTAATTTTTTTGTGGTATAGGGCCATATTCTAACAGAATTTCTGAAGTTGGTACAGAATGATTTCCATAAAGATTTGTTCATTCGAGAAACATATTTTCCTTCCATTGTGATTACAGGCGTTACAACGTATCAGCTGTCAAATATATATTTCCAGAGACAGCGAAGCTCCCCTTTATCGCACTTTCATCTCAGCTCTCAACATTTTGAGTTGAGTTGAGCGATTTTGGTCATCGCTGAAGAGCGAGGTCTCAATCTCCGATGGAGCAGTAGCGGAATGCAAGGGCGGGAGAAACGGCAGTGCCCCGAGAAAACGCGCTCGTTGATAGCAATGTCCGCCACGTCTCCTACATGCGAAAATCCGAGTGACGCCGACGAGAATTGAGCCCGGTTAACCTTGGTCGAAGGCGAATAATCTGACTACTACACCACCGTGGTCTGGGAGCCTATTCTAAGTTTTCGTTCCGACGAAAGAAAGTTGGATCGAAACAATTTCTCGTTCCAGCTTGCTATGTGGTATTCTAAGTTTAAAACGACAGTAGTTTGACGTCACGAGTCGGTGGGGACGAAACAACTGCTCATGAGCAGTCGGCAGGCTAGAATTTCGTAGTTAACCAATATGGCGGGCGTCGGTATTTCAATAACACGGAAATAAATATTATGTAGCATAAAGTCAGTGCAGCACGTGTTTGTGTTGCATGGAGTTATAATTTTCCTACGCATACATTTACGATACGAATAAGCATGAAAAGATTGGGTATAACTATTACAAACTTGCATCACACACGTCCGTCCTTCTTAAACATTGTGCACAACATGAAACAGACTATTTTAGGCGTGGGATGTTATTACATGCGCGTAAATGTACGAATACGCAATTGTACATATTTAAGCAATTAACTCCTATTTTCTTAAGACATACATCTAGATACACATTTATTCGTCCATTGCATAACATGTGCTCGGTGGGTGAGTGGTTCAGTTACGTGTTTCGCACCATCAAACATTTATATGTTTTCAGGTCGAAACTCCCCACAGCTTTATTTTTTTTTTCAAATATGTGAAAAAGTATTATGTTATTATATGTGGTAAGAAAATTTTTTTAAAAGGGCAAGCTTATTAGCTGTGTGCATTTGTATTTTGTCACCTAATAGCCTACAGTTTGGAAAGTTAATTTTAAAATTGAAAGGTAAAATTTGACAGGTAGTGTTATGTACTTTAACTAAAACGGATCGTGATTAAATTTAAATATTACGAATATGAATATATTCTGCAACAAAATGACAATTCCTTGCATTGATTCCAGAAAGAAGAGACTAAT
The DNA here is from genome assembly GCA_002778355.1 of Clitarchus hookeri. Classification (NCBI taxonomy): domain Eukaryota; kingdom Metazoa; phylum Arthropoda; class Insecta; order Phasmatodea; family Phasmatidae; genus Clitarchus; species Clitarchus hookeri. The sequence goes on along the minus strand of NQII01006640.1, from coordinate 76,933 downwards.
AAATTCCACATCATTTAATAATTTTAAAACTAACTTTGAAGTCAAAATGAATAACACAAATACATTCAAAATCTACGTATTCTCCTTCTGTACAAAATAAATATTTTCTGCGCTGAAAGATTATCGACGTTTTGNAATGAATAACACAAATACATTCAAAATCTACGTATTCTCCTTCTGTACAAAATAAATATTTTCTGCGCTGAAAGATTTTCGACGTTTTAAAAACNAAAACCATAGGCTTTTATGTGGTAAAAAGGGAGGGAGGGTTATTTAATTCACATCAAATTCAATGCCTGTCGCGTGAGAGGTTAGCAATACTGTTATAATATATCAACCAGAGAAAAAAATGGTATAACGCCAGTGACTCAGTCAATGTTACGTATTTTATATTTATTCAAAATTATCACCTTCCATGGCTCCACGGTACAGATCAGCGGACACCAAGGTTAGGAATATTAATATAATCGTTTTAAGATATGTACATTTCTTTGTTATTCAGGACAGCGTGAAATCTATATTTAAAATCTGCTAACTTTCCTTTACTTAGCCTTAGCGAAATATTTTCTTTTCCACAAACACAAATGGTTTGATAAACACCCGGGCCACGTCCTTAAAAAGTAAACATCTATATCTCATGAAGGTAAAAAAAATGCAGTTCAACATGGCCACCAACCACAGTTTCTCACACTCCCCACAAAACCAAAGAACACTGTACACTATTAGTTTCTTATAAAATACATAATTCTAATTATATATTATTTTTAACGATCTAAAAATTTAAGGCTTACTATTCATGTCTTTAAGTAATGCTTTTTAAACAGATTTGAGCAATTTTAAAAACGAGTAATTCTAGTAATATTTCGTTTGTACGTTGTAGACCATGCGCAGAGACATTAACGCTCGTCTAACTTGGAGTGGGGAAAGTCGGTAAGCCAAAGATGCCCGAATGTGCTTGCCTTCGAAATGACTCCGTACTCTGAATACCAATTTCATGACGACTTGTTTTCGTCGGGTGAGAGAGAGTGGATTCGTGGCGACGTGGGCAGTTCCCGACGAAACTTAGAATATGCCCGCTAAAGTCCCGACATTTTGCGACGGCACTCGCGCTCTTATTTCGCACGTAGGCCTGCTCCCCGCGCAATGAATACCGTGTGGCCCTAGCATCATGAGAAACGCATAGTTATGAGCACGCGAATATTTCGAGTAGCATAGCTTGGCTCACCCGAGAACCGATAGGCAATGAATTGTTTACTGCATAGAATAACAGGATATACGCACGCTACCCAAACCATAATAACCGATGTTTTTTTGTGAAATGCTAATTAGTAAGATCTTCATTAGTGTGTAAGGTGGGATAACTTGTTACGAAATTCTAATACTTATAATCTGTAAATCTCCGCAAGCAAAATCTAATATTTTCAATACTTAAGAAAAAATTACTATTACAATTACTAACGTACAAATAATTTTTCGCAAAGGCGTCTTTCTCGCAAATATTTAAAACATGTTTTACTTTAGATGTAAACAGCTATAGGTATTTTCAGTGTTGTCAACTTCAGACAATGTGATATCGAAAATATATTATGTTCGTATCCTACTTTACTCATTTGTGGTTTACTAGCAGCAGCGTTGAGAGCCGATTGCTAAATTGCACATCGAGAGTGCTGAGTTTGTCAATTCATTGTATCCCAATTCAAAAATACTTACAAACGTGATTTTTTATTCTTCAAAAAAGGGAAGTATTCACTGAACATAGGTTATGTATAATATCCAAAACAAATGTGGAGTTTATTCAATAAAATAGTACTTCAGAATGATTAATTTTTAAACAATAAAGGAATTTTATTAATTACACGCATTTTTAAATCAGTTAAATGATTTATATGCATTTCTTACCGTGTTTGTCTCAAATAGTCTTACATAAGCGCAATTACATACACTATCTGCAAAACATTATCCGTAAACCCACGTAAATCCGTTCTATATGTGTATTTCGGATATATTCCCCAGTAGCTGACATTAAAACAGGATGACCCACCCTTAGCGTTTATTACAGCTCTTACTCTGTAAGGGAGACTGTCAACCAGGTGTCGTAACGTATCCGGGGGAATGGCCGACCATTCACTTTATCTCAGAGGTGTACGATGGAATAAACGTAGAGGCTCTGGACTGGCCAGTCCATTTTCGCAACCCTGCTGTCCACGAACCACTCACATATAGACCGTGCTTTATGGCAGGGAGCATTGTCATGCTAAAACACACAGTTATCATATCCGAACTGGCCTTGTACCGGAAAACACAGGTAGCTGTAAAAATGTCCTACTAGCCTTCCGCCTTTAACTTACCCTGTAGTATTACGAGAAGCGCAAGTCCCTTACAAGTAAAACACCCACACAAAAAGACCCGCCTCCTTCGAATTTCACCGTGAGCACAATACAGGCTGCCATGTAGCGTTCACTTGGCATTCCCCACACCCAAACCCTCCCATTGAATTGCCACATGGTAGAGAGTGATTCATCAGTCTAAATCACGGGTCTCCAGTCGTCCATGTTCTAGTGGCAGTGCTCTTTACACCTTCGAACGCAGCACTTGACGTTCACAGGTGAAATGTACTGTTTATGGGCGTGCCTGAGCTTTGAACCCCAGTCCTCTTACCTGCTGGCGCACAGTCATGGTGCTGGCTGCTCGATTATTGGCACTGGCGGGATTCACGGGTGACGGTATCTCACGGTGACATGCTACCACCTTCTCTGTCGGTCAAGACACGTGGCCTACCAGACCGTTGTTTACTTGTGGTTGCGCCTTCCCGTTTCCATTTCACACTTACATCCCCGACTCTTAAATTGGCCAACATGGGAAGGGCGAAAATGTCCCTGACCGATCGCTTGCTGATGTGTCAACCAATAACTAGAACACTTTCGTATTCACTGAGCTCTCTTGCTCCACCCTTTTTGCCGGTGCCACGTAACACTGGCCAACATTGAGTCCCCTGCCTCATTTTCTTGCAGACTATAGAGGTCATAGATACATCCAGCCGCGAGTTTATATTTACAGAGCGGTGACCGGATACTTTCGGTCAGGTAGAGTACAGTATGTATCGCACCATACAACAACTATTTTGTTGGTTAAAACCTCTATTTCGCTTCTTCGTAAGCATGAATATGTTACTAAAAACACATTTGGCTTGTCAACTGGCTTAGGCCTAAGTCCCATAGTATTAAGTCCGCTACAAATGTTTTGTTGCAGCGGGATTAAAAGTGCGGTAGATCGAGTGTGCCAGGCCTGTCGTTAGGCAGAGCTGTCTGTGTCGCGCTGATAACGAACGCTTACGCATTTGAATAAATTCTGGAAGTGTGAAGTAATTTATCTTTGGATTGGGATTAGAATGGGGTTTAACTAAAGCGAGTGTATAGAGGTTATTGAACTCATTCATTATTGCGCGGTAGCGAAACGAATTTGTGGGGTGCTGCTAAAACACACTTTGGCGGTACTGATTTTTACCCACACCTAAAAGAGTTTTGGAAGCCGGTTCGAGTGTGCAGTGAATATGAAAGTAATATTAATATATTTTAATCACTATTTTAGCGTATTCCATTTTGTATGTTTCAGAAAGTGATTTTTGCAAGGAAATGTAGGGTAACGAAAATAGTTAGCGTGGTTGCGTTTAAGAAAATAGCGGTACTAATGCGAAATTATTTTTAATTATTGTGAATATTCGATTTAATATAAATTTATGACGTCATTAAGATGATTAATTTAATATTTAAATTATTGACAAAATTTGTAAATATCATCGTAAATTTTTTAATTTTGGTAACTAGAGCAATTATTATAATGTTTTTGCTTGATAAAGATTATGTAACATGCCCTTTTTAATTACCCTAAATGGAAATGTGTTTAAATTTTCATTTAAAATATGCTCCTGTTTATTGATACATCAACATTTAAATGAGTAAATTCTAGCAAATATTTGTCAGTATCTAAAAATATATAAATTTTTGTTACGTATCCAAAAGTTTATCGTACTGTCATGAAAATGTTGTGTTTGTGTGTGGACTACTTTTTAATGAGTCCCGCGTGTTCTACAGTCTGGTGCAATGTTACATTGGAAGCTACACCTGCCTCAACAGTTGAGGTGGTAGGCGCAAGTGGTGTTAAGCGAAATTATGTGGGAATATCGCCAGAATGAAGTTGCGGAAAAAGAGGTGCACCCTGAGTGAACTACATGTCATTAGCTGTATCCCCACCATGTTTCCAGCAGAGGAAAAGCAGGACTTGAACCCGCCGGGAATCACAGCCGGTTCACAATCGTTGTAGGCGAGTATTCTCGTTGATTCGAATCTTATCAACGATAACTGAACCTGTGAATCGTTAAAGTCTCCTTACCAAATGAGTTATTTTTTGTTAGAATCATGCTCGTCTCCCACCCGGGTGTCTATAGTTTAAACCCCAGCCGGCTGCAGCTTCTTTTAGTATTAGAGTTGGAGTAGAGAGATTTGGGTGGGTAATAACAATGAGGTCTTGAGAGCAGATGAGCGTGAAATGAGGTGAGAATGGAGCAATGCCGGAATGCATGGGTGGTGGAAGCTGGAGCTCCCCAAGTAAACCCACCGGCCAGCGGTATCGTCCGGCACGATTCCCACTTGTGATAAATACGGGAGTTACCCGGCCGGGGATTGACCGCGGCGCCCTTCTTTGTGTGATTTCACCATTCTCATTCCAGTAAAAAATCGTGTGAACTACTGTCATATTAAAATACTTAATCATTAAATGCTAGATTACTTGTATTGAACCTCATTGCATACATGTAAATAAAACTATTTTCCCCACGTGTTACATTTATTGGTCTGTGCTCAGTCAAAAACTCCGCGCATTCTGCTATCTCTCAATTTACTGCTTTCCTCCTGAATCCGAGTAGGTGTATAGATACTAACCGTCGACTTCAGCGAGATACGGGACTTCACGCCATCCGATGGAAGAGCCTCCTCCGATTCTATCAAAATATGTTAATTGATGGTCGTGGCAGGCATATTGCAGTGCAGCTAGCTACAAATTTGTCGTTGCTGTTGGACGCCGTCGAGGAACGTCCTTACTCATAACAAGTTTAAAGATTCCTTTTTTTTTTTTAGATGAGTATNTTGGACGCCGTCGAGGAACGTCCTTACTCATAACAAGTTTAAAGATTCCTTTTTTTTTTTTAGATGAGTATGTTCCAGGGCGAGGACCGGGTATTATTATATAAATGTTCGGCTTCACCTACTATATAGAGTCCTTTATTTCCTGCTGATATAAGTTATTTAGAAATAAAATAAAACATACATATACCCGTTAAGTTATTTACCTTATTCTTCATTAGAGACATCAAATCAAACTATTGACGATACTGTTATCCACAAAAACCGTAATATGAACTCTAAAGCATAAGAATGTACTTGAGATTTGACTACAACACATATATACACTTCCAGATATTTCCCTTATTCTTCAATACAGACATCAAATCAAACTATTGACGTTAATATTTTCCACAAATACCGCAATATGGACTCTAAAGCATACGTATGTTCTTGCTATTTGACTACAAAATATCACATAGTAATTATTAATAAAAATACATTACAACTAAATGGTAAATTACGTATAGCCAGAAAATATTAATAATTACTCTGAAAATCGAAATTATGATACAAAAACGAAAAATTTCAGGACAAGAAGTGACGTCCAGACGTAAGTAATCACATTAGCACTTGCATTGAACCGTGACATAGTATCACTTGGAATGCACTACTTACAGTAAATATTGCCGAGTTCTAAGGCCGGGATTACGATGAATTCACGTAACACGCATCATGGTACACTTTCACGTGTACGTAAAACTTGGTCTTAAGGGTAGTATATTATGATGCTTCACGTATGCACTTAACCTTTGTGTAGTGAATAAAAATGTTGGTTATAAGTTTTGTTGCTTTACAGAATGAAAACTCTCAATTTTTTTTATACTGGCGTATTTGTATTTGAACATTGATGTGGCATTTGCATATGTCTTTGAAAACAGTTAGGGCATCGTCCTAACAGCAAGAACGGAATGTCTCTGAGAGGTGTAGACACTTTTTTGTGTACATGGAATAAATTGTATACAATAAATTTTCATCTGCAGAGAAAATTGAAATTTTTTTAAATTTTGTTTCTTTTGGCGCGTGAGGGTAAAAGTTTAGTGTGCAACGGAAGTTGCGCACACATTGTAACGAAATTCGACAGTGAACGTGGTAGGGGTATGACCCAAATACGAAGACATTGTCAACATAACCGTGGTTACGGCAAAGAAGTATAACTTCTAACGCACGTACATAAGTACACGCACCCAGTTTTTTTTAGTGAAATAAATCTACTAAAAAGTTTTAACTTAAAGGTAAACAATGTGTTTTTCATGCCTATATATATTTATACTAACGAGAAACATAATCAATAAACTGCGGCAATATAGAGCTCTTCCCTAAATTTTTACGGATAAAAAAAAGTAATTTTAGCCTAACTTATATTGCAGTTAGGTCTTCAATCCCGGGATAAAGTTATATATGCGATACATGAATTAAAAACTTAAGCAGACGAAATCGCAAAAAAAAAAGACGAAAAGAAATAATTAACCCAACAACGTCCCTATTGTGATAGATCATTTATATCACGTGGTGCAGAATCACGTATGACGTATCACGCGAAAGCTAGACATTGACAAGCTTTGCCACCACGTGAACGTTAAGTGAAATGATAGTAATAGGTCTCCTTGGAATACATTCGTCAAGGTGTTGCCGGTTTACGTTAGCGTGTTGCTGCTCGTTACGTGTCACGTGAGACGTGAAGTCATTGTGATGCCGGCCTGAAGCCGACTAGAAGCGCAGTGCACGTTTTTGGCTTGGCAGGAATGTTTGAAAGTAAAGTTATTATTTAAAAATAATGTCGGCTGGGGAGCATTACGACATGTTCCAATTCAGCGAGTTATACCAAAGTGAACGAGTGATGTGGGATCCCAAATATAATGAGCACGAAGATACCAAAAACTTTCTCATATATGTAACTAACGAGCCTACTTTCCTCTGCACAGGAGAAATAATTTTTAATTAAATTCTTTAAAGCTTAGATAGTGGGCAGGCTTGGACGTCTAGTTGACAGCAATATTATTAGAGATTGAACCAGAAACATACCAACAGTAGTGAGACAATTACAAATACAAGCATGCATACCCGAGACTCGAACCCAGATGACCACATACCATAACCTAGCGTGCAACTAACTGCACTGAGGAGATTGGATTTGGAGAATCAACTTCGGATATTAAATGTTTAATATTTTTGGTACATATGGTTTATTAACCTGAAATATTTACACTGCAGTCATTGTGAAAATATATCTCTGAGCTACCTAAAAGACTTAATTTTACATGGCCTACCGTAGCGCTACTTGTATGAAAAAATGGGTGTGAATAGATTGGTTAGTCCTCGAGATATGACATTAAAACTCAATTTTTTTATGTGACCATCTGCATTAATGGAGAACAAAAATGTTATGTATTTATATATTAGATCATTTTTATTTATACTGCCGGCATATGAAGTTCCGGGAAAATATAGCATTAAAAGCAAAAATATATTCAAGACTGTTATTTTGAAAATATTTGACTACCAGCTAAATTCATTTATGAATTTGTTGAGAATGATAAATTTCTCCCGCGGTAATATATTAAATATTTATTTATGTCATGCTGTCTTCCAAAATGGTGGATTAAAGAAAGAGTTTTTTAATTAGTTTATTTAATCTTCGCATGGATATTTATCGATATTTACTGCCTCCACAAAGTTNTAAAGAAAGAGTTTTTTAATTAGTTTATTTAATCTTCGCATGGATATTTATCGATATTTACTGCCTCCACAAAGTTCAGTTATAATCGGCAAATTTGGTAATAATCAGTAGATTGTTTTCAGAGGTATGATAAAAAACTTTATTTAATTATGTGCCACTACCTAACAAAATGACCGTCAAAAGAGAATTTTTGTTGGCATATATGATGTTTGCGATAAATACTTTCAATCTACAAAATTTTACTGAAATTAACTGAACAATATGGTAGATATACCAAATATACCTCAAATGTTACAATTTCAACCATTTTTATAATAAGCGATTTATGGATTTAAATTATATATTATAATATATTATAATACCGCAGTATTACTTACGTGGCCGAATTTAGGGAGGATCAATTAAGTGGTTTTTGCGATATAANAATATATTATAATACCGCAGTATTACTTACGTGGCCGAATTTAGGGAGGATCAATTAAGTGGTTTTTGCGATATAACGCAAAATCTTTATTTTTGCATGTAGAGCATCCTTCCAAAATGGCTTACCAAAAACACCTATCTATTTTTAAATACAATGCTTACATGGTGCACTGTTAAACATAAATAAACCTGGATTAAATATGTTAATGATTCTCGAGATATGACAGAGCACCCTAAATTTTAAAATAACCTCCATTTTGAAAGTAGGTAATAGGACGTTGTCTAAAACCATAAAAGTCGGATGCCTTTACTAAGTACTAAAAGTGTACCAAGTGTTCTGAAATTCGGTTAACGATTTCAAATGTTTATAGGGGAGACACCCTCAGCCACACACATATACACATATACAGACTAAAACACAACAGACGCACAGACAGAAAGTAATGTCATAAGCATTTTTTTCCTTCGGAAAACAGGCTACAAGGAAGAGTGATCATAAATTCTGTGAAATTAAATGTGAATTGCGAAGAAAAATAATTTTTTTTTATCGGACTTAACCCTTTCAATTCCAGCGGAATACAAATATACCAGGAGCAATTTGTAAATTCCTACTGGGACGGTTTGGGGGCACAGTATAAGGTAAATAATGCTTATCCGTAATTCTGGGTTTAGTCTATATTCGTGGTGTGACAGAACTGCCCAGGAAGCAATATGGCCGGTGTTATCAAACAGAGCGTGAAGTTGTGACGCATCAACATCATGGCTTCTGATAAATATGGAAGGTGAGCAAAGCAAAATAAATGTTATTTATGTTACGTACTGATATCNAACATCATGGCTTCTGATAAATATGGAAGGTGAGCAAAGCAAAATAAATGTTATTTATGTTACGTACTGATATCTACTAGCGTTGTATTATAAAATAATGGAAATTTGATGACTTATAGATTATAAATGGCTTTAATGTTTGCACGTGGGACACATTTGTCCCAGTAGGTACTTTGCTTGGGTCGATATTCTCCCATCAGTCCTATTGAAATCATTTTCATAATTCTTTTACAGGAGAGTTGGACACACTCCTGAAGAAATAAAAGAGCTACTTATGGGGGATTCAGATTCAGATTATGACGACATAGCAGCCAGTGACGAAGATGACCCAGATTACAGGCAGGAAGATTCAGCTGAGTCAAATAGTAAAGAAATAAAATCTTGTTCGTCGTCTTCTGAGGAAGTAGAAAATGAACAAACTTTGAAGAAACGGTCAGCTGTTCACTAACAGCTAGCAGCCTGCCTTCGCCCAAGTTAGTTGGTTAAAGTACATCTAAAATGTCTGGTAAAAACCAGTGGCACTGTGTCACCAAGAAACAATGATAATTTTATATGGTGTAATATGAAATAAGTCTTTGAGTCAAGCAAGTCTGTCGGTTAGGGTGAAGGCATGATTGCATTCGGGAAAGAAAGGGCCCAAACAAGACATAAAAATTCCAGCGGTTGTCCATCGAAAAGATTCAAAACTATGTTGAATGTAGGTGACTACCTTCCAGGTGAAGAGAATACAAGGAGGATATGGTATAATTGTTCAAAGCAGAAGATTGAAACAAGAAAGAAAACACTTTGCCAGATGTTTCAACTGCCTCTCTGCAATATGCTATTCGCTATGAAGTGTGGGTTATTACTATACAATAATAAATATTAATGGAAATAGGAAACATATTGCAGACATAATTCTCATAAAAGGCTTTTTTTTATTTCATTCAATAAAAATAACAATACAGTTTCATCCATATGGCAAAATATTTCTATTTGCAAAATGTGAAAATATTTGTGATTTTTATAAAATGTTTGTGTTTTTTATATTGTTACATTTAGCAAGCTTTTCAAGTATCAGTAGTGTTATTAGAAAGACGAAATGAAATGAAAACAATATTACTATGGTCAAATATATTACTGTAAATGTTTTGTTGAGTTTTTTTACTTGATGTCATATTGTTTGTAATAAACAGTTTGTATGTTTATATTTTTACAACCAGTAAGCGTATCAAGTATCAGGAGTGTTACTTGAGTGAGGAAATAAACAAAAGAAAATGTTAAGAATTTACTAAAAAAAATGTTTGATTTACTTTTTGTTTACTGAATGTAAAATTGACAATGTGAGCATGATACGTATATGATAATACATTTTGTATTGTCAACATCTTTCATGCTATTATTATGTTTGGTTATAAACAATAAAGATTTAGTAGAAAATTGCCAAAACTGTCATATATACTTAGCAACATAATGGGACATTTATGTTCCACCGAAAGGCGCTAATGGGACATATGTGTACTAGACATATTTGCAAAACACGGGTTTCCCAAAAAATCTAATAACTTCAATACATTCTTCTTAGAGACACCCTAATATATCTGAATTAAATTTGGCTATTTCTAATGAGCCTTTATTCCTCTACATGTGTACAAATAATTCATAATGAAGTTCTTAAAAGTTTGGATGGTAGGTAAGCCTTAACGTCTCTTTAAAAGCAATATCATTAGATATGAAAACAGAAACACATTCAAAGGAAGTGATGACATTACAAATACACACGTACCTTACCCAGGAATCAAACCCAAAAAACCTCGTACCTTAAGCTAGCGTGCAAACAACTGCATTATGGAGGTTAGTTTTGGAGCCTCAGCTTCGAATATAATCGGTGTAATGTTTTGGTAGATACGGTTTGTTTTCTAACCTGAAATATTTACAGGGTCATCATTTTGAAAATAAGCGTCTGCGGCACTGAAATCATGTAAGTTTTCGTGGTCTACCATTGCGCTACTTGTGCGAAGAATTTGCTAGAAATAAATTGATTGTTTCCCGAGAAATGGCATAAAAACGTTATTTTCTTGATTGGTGCTATCCTTCAATATTGCCTTAAAAAATATATGTTTTATACGATGCCTCTAACAGATACTCACAGCATACAAATTTTTGGTTGAATTTGGTTCAAATGTTTAATATATAACCCACTTTTATATAAATTATTTATATTGCTGCCGTTTTGAAAATCAGTCACTGAACTACAGTGGCTCACATTAATATTCGGCCAACTATGATTATCGCAGTTGCATGACCTTATGTTACATTAGTAATGAAGATAAACATAAATCATATTGCACAATCGTTCTTGCTTGTGTGCTTTAAATAAAATATAGCGGTAGCCAATAACGAAAATGATCAATGCAACATAACAAACAATATAAGTTTCGGCCACCATCATTCAAACAAAAACATTATCTTCTTTGCAAATTTAACAAACATTAATTAGTACCTGGTAGCATGGTAATTCTATTTAATTACTTCTCGCAGGCGTTGCGGCATATTAGCAATTATTTTCCTGGTACATTTGGAGCCAATCTTACTCCATTCTTCCTTGAACCTTTTCTCTAATTCTTTTGTGGACCTAATTATTGTAGTACGCAGTCTTATTTTGAGTTCATCCCACAGATTTTCTATGGGATTCAGATCGAGTGATTGAGGAAGTGTTTTAATGAATTTGGGACCGTTATACAAAAGCCAGCTCTTGGCAATGTACGACTAGTGTTTTGGGTCATTATCTTGGTAGAAGTTAAACGTGTTCCTAATGCCCAGATTATCAGCCCTCTTGTGTAGGTTTGCTTTCAGGATGTTGAGATTGTCTTCTTTTTTCTTTGTTCCATCAACGTAAGCCTCTCCAACACCTGCTGAAGACATACAACCCGAGATCATAATACTACCTCCACTGTGTTTCACAGTAGGTTGTATGTTCCCAGGTTTTAACTCCTCATTTGACTTGCGCCATACTGTTCCCTGCCATCTGAACCAAACACATTCAATTTCGTCTCATCAGCAAAAATGACATCATTCCACCAGATGTTATCTTTGTCAGCGTGGTGTTTTGCGAACGTACGTCTTTTCTTCTATTTGCCTCATTAATGAAAGGCTTCTTTCTATAATACCCTGCCATTATATCCTTCTCTTCTGATAACTTGTCGTATGGTTTCTGGATGGACGTTCTTCCCAAATTAATTGTGTACCTCTGTGGTACGTTTGCAAGTACTAATTTTCGATCTTTCATTATTTTCCTGATTACTAGACGTTCATCTCTCTCGCTTGGTTTCTTTGGCTGTCCTTTTTGAGAATCTATTCTGTCTTACTTCTGAAAACTTCTTATGATGTCTCCGACAGTGGACCTTGGCAGATTGAAGTGCTCCGCAATTAATCGTTGAGATTTCTTCTTTGCATAATGAAAAATTACCAGCTGCCGCTGTTCAAACGTTGTATTCTTGCCCCTACGTCCCATTTGCCTGACTGACGCAGCCAACAGAGCTGCCCAATAAAATCTCTCAGCCCAGAGAGCGTGCAGGGAATGGCACGAGGTACGAACGCTATGTGCATCATGCCTGGGTCACGCGTCCACCACAACTGGCCGAATATTAAAGTGACGTACGTATGAAGCACGCGAGGACCAAATATTATGTTTCATTAACTTGCACTTCTCATTTCAGTTATTGGCTACTATTGCATTTCAATTAAAGCACACAAGAATGATTGTGCAAAATGTTTTACGTTTATCTTAATTTTTAATGTAACATAAGGCCATGAAACTGCGATAATCATCGTGGCCGAATATTAATGTGAGCCACTGTGACTTAAATTATATCAGTTATTTGGCATACCGTATTGTTTAACAAATTCGCTAGGAATCGGTTCATTGTTTTCTGAGATATAATTTTTTTTTACTTCTTAAGGTAGTGTCTTAAAAAAATGTAAGGCAAAATAGGCTCTGTGAAGACATCTCATCATTGTATTACAAAATGGCAGCATACAAAGTTAAGTTAAATTGGTTACATTATTTTGCAGATACGACATACTTACCTACATTTTAAAATATATGCCAAGACACCCACACAATACACACTTCTCAGTGCTGACTCCAAAGTGCTGACTACTCAGTGCTGATGGTGCACAGGAGTGTTTTAACCACTGAGCAATCTTCTGTGGTCGCAGTAATTTTTTCCACCATCCTGCTAGTCAAAAGCAAATATATTTTGTAATTTTCTGTAGTGGGATGAAAGTAAATCAGTATGCGCCTATTTGCTAAGTGGATTGAGCCCACTAGTTCTCAGTTATAGATGATATACCGAGGCCAGAGTCTAACCCGAACCCTTCGTTATCGTTTATTCTTCCTCGTGATATAACTTTAGTATACTTTTATGAGTAGTGTTTTCTATTCCTTCAACGTCATATACAACTACATTCGATGTCTTGAAGGCTTTAGTATGATTTTCGTCATCGTGGGGCACTGGTTTCGTATAGCTACATTCCAGCCGCATATTATATTTTACACCGCCAAATTTTAACACCTCTTCGATAAGTTGATTTATCAAATTTAGTTTCGTACTTGACAGGAACGAGCAAACATTGTGCGGTGTATTTGACATATTCAGCGCAACATAATCTTTTAGAAGACCCCTGAATGCAGATTGCTCCAAGAAAAATCCATTAATATTAGGCTTTGTCTTGCAGAGCACTGACTTAGTCTGTGTTGTAAAATCAGATGTTGATGATGATGCGGAAAGTGCAATATCCGACATACCATTAGAGAGAGCCTGAGAACAATTTTTCAACTTAAATTGTGATGATGAAGGATAACCTTGAGGTTCTGACGAAACATTTTGCTGCAGCTAACATTTCCAGCGGACTCGACTCTTTTACACGAACGCAGAAATGAGTGTATTTAGCCTTGCCATCTGGGCGTTTGTCGTCTAATATACAGTATAAACATGAGTCTGGTGTTCAAATGTACTTTATTAATTGCCCACCAGCGGTAATGATCCCAGAACTTCAGAATACGGAATAAACCAGCGAAGAGGGCCATAATGTTCTTAAAGGCTGTTCACGTTAAAGTTAGGATTTTTAAATCAACCTTCTGAAAAATTTCACTGCCCTACTTGCATATATTTTAACGGGCACACTGACTGGCATGCGCCTGCAGTTAACGAAGGAAGCAAAGTAGTTCCTTAACGCTGAATTAAAAGTGTTACGTAAACATTTTTGCACACTAAAATTATTTGTTTTGTTTTCTTTTTTTAAAAATAAACATACGAGTAGGAATTAGAAAATTTGTAAAATGTTGACTTTTCTAAATATGTCATGCTTTCACAATACCCATGTATAAATAAAGTGATCAGGCCCATGACAATGTTAAATTTAAATATGATGGAAATATTTAATATATAATGCGCTTTCAATTAGATCTCAAGCGGGGATTTTAAATGTGCTCAGTTTACCGTGAACAGCCTATAGATATGTTAAAAAAAATTATTTTATTTGGAAATGTGATATGATCTTTTAAGAAGTAATGTTTTCAAGACAAATGCATATGTTATAAACCTCTTTTTATTTTGCAATTGTAATATAATCTTTGAAGTCGTAATACTCTTAAAATAATTTGTACACACTTATAATATGATTTTAGAAGAAATGATATTTTAAAATAACTTTTACTAAAAACCAATTTTATTCGGAAGTTTAAATGTGAAAATTGTAGCATATATATTGGTGAATAATAAACTATGTATTTTTGAAAATTACTTTCGTTTTTGTATATCTATATTTATAGTCCCTGTATCAAAATATAAATTGCTATTGGCAGCAGAATTATCGCGTAAGACAGACTACCTAGAGGACTCGCATTTTATTTCTCGCGTGTTCAGGCTTGTGTGCTGCTCATTATTTTTCCTGTGGGATTTTCCCTTCTGGCTACGGGCGCATGCTGATCAAATATTTTTTTAATATCTCTTTGCTTGCAATAACCACATGAAAAGTTTGAAAATAATTTTGAGGTAAAAAAAAAGTTGCAAGCATATAATTTATATTCAAAGGATATATAAGTAAATTGCATACTGAAATTCATACTATCAACTATAACGCACCATATTTTTTTAATTGCTTATCAGGCAAAAATAATTTTACCTCAACAGACATGAAAGAAAGGCATATTCTCTTGCAGAAGTATAAATACTCTAAGCATAACAACTGTAGATTTGTTCTGATCATATTTATGATAATTAAAAAAATTATTACAATATTAATTTTCTAAGGTTTGCGTCGCTGCACTGACTCAGTTGCAGGCATAGCCCCTTTATTTTTACTTTTGAAACAAGTTGATAATTAAATAATGTGTTTTCGTCTAGCATGCCAATTCGCCCACAAACGATTATACTTTTAAACATGTGTGGGGGCTAAGGTGAAAATAATGCATTGTCTTGCTTCCAGGTCCCAAGTAGCATATTTTGTATTGAAAATTTTCAAAATAAAGATGGAAACATAAAACTGAAATGTTAAATAATTTTTATAAAAAGCAATTATGACTTGAAACAATAGCATGGAAGGGCCCCCTCCACCTTCCTTCCCGTGGGAAAGTCAGGTCAGGCGCTGCAGTAAATTTTGAATCGGATAGTTGACACAACCTCTTTGGTATAGGCCATTCACGGTAAAGTGAGCACTTTTTGAAAGCCCTCTCAGTTAGAATTATTGTCATTAAATCAATTATATTTTAGCCGTAGATATTAACTTCCGAGTGCGGTGGAATATACACACTGTGTTTATTACTAACATTACAATATTTAATCAAAACGGTGGTTAAATGATAAAATATGGTTGAAAATAAAAAAAACTAGGCCCACAAAAGTGCTCACTTTACAGTGAGCACTTTTACTATCTTTACAGTTAGATACAGTTAGATACAGTTAGAAACACTGTCGCGTTAGATGTGGTATCTAACACGACAGAGCTGCTGTACAAGTCCACTACGACTATGTTTCTAGCATTTTATGAGTCGGTACGCACTAAACCCGAATCAGTGATGTCAATCAGCGAAATAACATTCACTGAAAATCAGTTGATAAGCTACTGCCGACTCGCAAATCAAGCAAATAAACTTATAACAAGTGACTTATTGCAGTGGAATTCTTGACATTCAGTGGAATCACAAACAAATCAGTGAAATTCCGCCACCATATTACTTAGTTATATGGCACTAATTATAAGTTGCTCAATTTTCACTGTTTTCTCTGTCTTTGGCTCAATTATCACTGAATGAATTATCACCTTCGATGCTATTGCTGTTTCAGTCAGTTAACTACTCCATTTTTATAAATATGAAGTTCTTAAATACAAAAGTTGTGTTCTGATTTTTTTTAAATGTCATATTAATATGTCATAACACCAGACCAGCAAATCAAATGTTCCAGTCGAAAACATTCTTACCATCAACACTTGCCGACCACATCACACCACTCATTTGCAAAACCCTTATCATCGTACAATACCAGTAAACCAACAAATCATGAAGGCAAGTCATATCAACCATAGAAGCAAAATACTTCAACAATTCATTCCGATTAACAATACTAACAGATCATACAAACAGATTATTTAATTTGACTATACCCTCTGACCATACTATTAGAACAAACCAACCATACATTCCTGCGAAAAAAAAAATTGATCCAAATACTTGTCAACTGTGTCATCATTTCATATAAAATATCATACAAAAAAAAAAAGACACTCCCGTCTTATGAGACAGTTTCCACCAATAATACTAATGACCTACCATCCACCATACCTACAAAATCATTTCAACCATACAATCAAGACAATATAACCCGACTTTTACATATCTTGTAATGCATATTCATAATTATTGCTTCTTATAAATGATGAACCACACCAATCATATTGTAGCAGTTCGGAAGGCAGTCCTTCCGTATGTGTACTCTTTACACACATTCACTTATCTCTAAAAAGTCTTGCCACAACAGAAACACTGTTTTACCTACTAATGATAAGATAATCGAATAATCTGTACATACATACATATGCTCAGTACTCGATTTCACACCTTCAGAGGACTGCATCACCTTCAAACAGATTAGAACTCATACACCCTGACTATTGTCAAACTGACTCCTGCCGAGAACGAATAACGTTTGTGCTTTCACCGAGGTCGTGCAGCTTCCTGTATATACATATTTAAACCTACCACAGGTAACTAGGAGGAAAGTAGTTATTTTTTTTAGTTGCATTTGAAGTATCTCGCAGTAATTATTACATTTTACATAAAATTCTCGTAGAGTCTTTCCACNCCTACTAATGATAAGATAATCGAATAATCTGTACATACATACATATGCTCAGTACTCGATTTCACACCTTCAGAGGCCTGCATCACCTTCAAACAGATTAGAACTCATACACCCTGACTATTGTCAAACTGACTCCTGCCGAGAACGAATAACGTTTGTGCTTTCACCGAGGTCGTGCAGCTTCCTGTATATACATATTTAAACCTACCACAGGTAACTAGGAGGAAAGTAGTAATTTTTTTTTAGTTGCATTTGAAGTATCTCGCAGTAATTATTACATTTTACATAAAATTCTCGTAGAGTCTTTCCACCNTTTTTTTTAGTTGCATTTGAAGTATCTCGCAGTAATTATTACATTTTACATAAAATTCTCGTAGAGTCTTTCCACCCGTAATCACATAATACTTTTTCGCAAAAAAAAAATTTCGAAAAGAATTTCTCATATTTCTTATCTAAATTACATTCCAATTTTCACATAAATCCACGCCAATGCCTATACTAAGAATGAACGTACATATATTTAAAGTTCTTGTATCATCACAGCTTACATATATTTGTAAGTATCAAGACACCGTGCACAACCATCAGAAAAAAATTTATATTTTATGCTAAAATGAATATCATCTTCGATGTACATGTACCTTACAATAGTCTTAATCGTTTCTACTGAAGAGCTTAGCTTAATATAATCGGGGATAAATTAAACGAATAACACAGATGTTATTTGTACACTTTAACTTTATTTTACATACATGTAAAAAACCTAATCGCAGTTACACGCCCAACTTATTATTCATTTAGCGAAAATAATTATTATGACGTCTATTTTTGTAGAACATTTGCTGGTTTGAGCATTAAAGCTACACTTATTCGCATATACCACACCACAGTTATCACATGGGTAAGTCTTGCAAGCGATGGTGAAGGGACAGTTACTATCTTCGTGTCTTCTGACATTACAGCTGTTAGTAAATGTCTTGCCACAATATTTGCACCCATTTCCTGATGAACAACAAACATTGTCTTCGCATTTCTTGCTATGTCTCTTCAAGCTATCACTGTAGGTAACGACCTTGTCGCAGTTATCGTAGTGCTAAGTCTTGTATGCAATGCTGAACAAGCAATGGCTACTTTCATGTTGCCGTGCATTACAACTTTTACAAAAAGTATTTAACGATGTACCGCGCTAGATGCTCGCGCAATATGCGTTGGTTTGGTAATGCTTATAACTATTTGCCTTTACAATATTTCTTGTATCTATTTGCATCGGTGCTCGTGCAATATGTATCGCCTAGTGAATGCTTGTAACTATTTTCCTTTACAAGTATTTTTATATGTGTTTGCAAAAACATGTAGGAGTATAGCCTCTCTATCTCTCTCTCTTCAGCTCTCTCTTTTGCATGACTAATGTTTTAAGTGTATGTTATTTTGGTGGCAAGCACAATAACAGTATTTTCAAGTCGTGTAATGTGTATTGCAGTTTTCACATCGTTGCGTTTTTTTAGTTCTATCCGTTTATACATTCGCTCCACTATTATTGGTTGTGGAACCTTCGGGTAATTTTTACATATTCCGGTAAACACAATATGCTTGGACAGAAATATGGTGGACAGACACAATATGTTTACCAGTCCACTGGTCCACACTTAAATGCCATGTCCAAAATGATTAAGAGACCCAGATGTCCACTAGAACTCTGGTCCACACCTGCGACCCATGTCCTAGATTTTCCAGGCACAATATGCTTGGACAAAAACAATATGGTGGGCAAAACAATATGGCCACCAGTCCACTGATCCACACCCACATGACATGTCCTAGATGCTTACCAGACCCAGTATGTCCACTAGTACTCTGATCCCCACCTGTGATACGTATCCTATCGTGACTACTTCTTTTGAGCATTTACAATGCAATGTTCAGTGCCTCGGACACATTTATTGGTATACTTGTTGTAACAATACCTACTACTGCAAATAATTTTACTTTAATGAAATTTTATACAATTCCAACAAAAAGGTTTTTGTGCTACGAATCCTCATGTAAGCTGATTCCATGTAAACGTTTGAATCCTTCAGTCATAGGTATTACTATAACAATATGGCATCGGGACATAGACATGCAGTCGTCGGTTCCAATATAGTTGAATTCACTTAAAAAATATTAGCCAGTAGACATGCAGACCATATACGTAGGTCTCTAAGTTTTAAAAACTTAAGTATTAGATAGATAAAATATTTAATTTAGAAATATATTTGTACATACCATCGTATTCAAACAAGACTTGAAAATATTCGCGACCGACGAGACATCATGCGCTATAGTAATGTTTGAAAAACTCGTCAATACATTTAAGCCATTCCTCTTTTAATACATTGTAGAGACTGTCATAGGGAGGCAAACAATCCAGAACTTTGCCTTCTTATTCGAATTTCTTTTTAAAACATAATGAACTGTTGATACATCACGTAATATGTGTTGAAATTTTTTTATGCACAATTTTTTTTCTAATCTTATGGGAACTTAACATATTTTTCGTAAGTTTCTTCAAAATAAACATGGTTGTAGACATAGCATGCGCTACAGTTAACTTTAAAAACCTTTCATGAAAGGCTTATGGCTTAGTTGCTACATCACCTTTATCGAAGTCAGCCGTAATATCTGAGAGGTGAATTTATCGACTATATCTTGAATGAATGTAGAAAGGCTGTGAACTGTGCTTATAAGAAGGTTTAAGGTATAATTGACATCACCTTCATTGTTTTCAGCAGCACCAATTAACATCCTAAATACGGGTCCGATGCCCAACAATCCACATACACACGGCGCCCCGCCGCCGACCCAATGATTTGAGTATGTGTCGGGGTGCATTTGTTTGACAAACACCNACGGCGCCCCGCCGCCGACCCAATGATTTGAGTATGTGTCGGGGTGCATTTGTTTGACAAACACCTCGTGAGTTATTGGAGTCTAGGCTCCCGCTCTCACGACACCAAGGCCATTCGGTGGCATATGAGGGTTCGGCGGTGTATTGATTTCAGGAACTGTACTTGCGATGCATATTTGACAACTATAACTTAAATCGTTCGAAAATGGCGGCCAACTATGAAACGAAGCCTTGATTCATAACTTTCATTATAACGTTAATCTAGGTCACGAGTGGTATCTATGATTCGAATTTGATGTCTATAGCTTCAATGGATAGAAAATGGTAGCAGTATAAATAAAAATATTATCAGCAAAATTAAGGACGACTTACCATGCACATTAAACATATCATTATTGGTATGACATATTGGTGAAGGGATACTATCTTTCAAGGACATAAACATAATTGTTTGCAAATGTAAGCTAACTATGCCCATAAAAGTACTTGAAGGCTTAACATATATTCATTATCAGGAACATAATAGTGCCTACATAGAGAATTTTGATGACCAAACCTGGATGGTTCGTGATTTATGCATAAAAATGCTAATAAACTTATGAAATCTCACAATACATAATTTTAATTGCCTCTCAAATAGACATATCGCAATGGTTATTTTTATATATACATAATTTAGAACTGTACTGGTACCTATGTCCTGGTGGCTCAATCGACTAAGGCGTCTGTCTACTAATCCAGGGTAGAGCAAATCACCTCTCCTCATCTCCGCAGCTTTTTATACTGTATTAAACCATATCACGTCGATAGAGGCGAGTGTTTGCGTACAGAACAAGGATCATCACCCTTAGCCGCAAGCCGACACCAGCGCTCGTAACAGTCGATGATATAATTTGACACTAGTGCTGCATAGCAGACATCGTGGGGTATCAAAATGTTGCCATTGGGGCGACAAGATGGTGACCTACAGCATACGAAAAAAGATAGTGGCTTATAGACATCCAAGATGGCAGTCAACAGCATACGACATACAAGATGGTGGGTGGAGAGAGAAAGAGGCGAGAAGGAATGACAGCACAGGAGGTACCAAGGTGGAACGACAAAGCTGGAAAATTGAATATTATACATAGAAGTTGGTGGGGTGGAATGATAGAGCTTGAGGTGACATCCAATATGGCGTCATACTGGCTCCTAATATGGCGGCCGTGTCAGTATCGATGATAGTGGGTGGATGTCAAGGTAACACAATATGTTGGTTGCAGGTCAAGGTCATCCAAGATGGCGGATGGAAGTCAAAGCCTTCCAAGATGGTGGATCCATGATGGCGGCTATTTCATTGGTCCACACCTAGGACCCATTATCCTCGAATCTACAGAATCATACTAATAATACGCTTTACAATAGTTTACTGTAATTCAGTGTGTTTTTGGGAAACTTAAAATATGTATTCTGCTGATGCCTTAAATATATTATTGGTTTTTGTAAATTTAACCGTAATTATATATAACATATATTGTTTACCTTAATTTCTCAAAGCTGAGGTTTTTTCTGGAGTAGGAATTTTTCTGAGTGCGTCGGGCAATATATATAATTTTACTTTAACAATTTTTGCCTCAAATTCATATTTCACTAATGCAATTACTGTCTTTGAATTCTAATGTTATGTTCTGCCATGCTCTTAAAATACAAGATGCAAGTATTGTCAGTTTGAATAGTGAATTTCCTTCCATATAAATATTGTCTGATATAATTACAGAAGTATTTGATGGCACCTAACTAGCTTTCTGTAGTTGATCATCGGGTTTAATTTAGAGATAGTTTGTTTGAAACAAAGGCACAAATATGTATTTGTTTGGTATTTAGATCCCGTTTCATTAACACTGCAGCTATGGCGATTTGTGAAGCGTCACAAGCTAATATAGTTGGCCTATTTGGTCAAAACGTTGAAGAATATGCACATTCTGAATGGCATATTTTAATTCTGCAAACAATTTATGTTGATCATCTCCCCATGTAAATTGTATATTATCTTTAATAAGTTCAACTAGAGGTTCGGCTTTAGTGGCGTAATTAGGGTTATATATCCTTTAATAAGAAGCCATACCTAAACAAGTTCTTAATTATTTAACGTTTACTCGTGGTTTCATTTGTTAGATGGCATCGTATCTTTCCAGATCAGCAACAATACCATTAGGTGTAATATATTATCTTAATATTTCTACCTCTTGTTGATTAAACAAGCATTTATTTTTACGTAAAACTTATGCAGTCTGTTAGGGGTTCTACGTATATTAATAATATGTTCTCAAAAAGTGTTACCTAAAATAAATATGTCATCTATGTATACAACTGCTGTATTCCATCTTAATGATCCTAGCAAAATGTCAATAAATTGTTAAAAGATATTACGGCGATGTTGATAAGTTCATCGCCATCCTTTTACATCGATGAAGACCTACTCCATCAATACTACACGCTTATTTGTGTTGATCGTTTTTCTAACAGGAAAAGCATATAATTATTAAAATAATTCTACAGACGTGATATATTTTAAATTCTGTAATTCATTTAATGTCTTCCGTTCTCGGAAGCGGATATTGTACCTTACGTAAAAGCTGATTAAGGAGGCGAAATTCGGTAAGAAAATTCATTCCACCTTGTTTTTTTTTATAACTAAGCTGGGTGCTGCATAAGCGGAGTCCGCTTCCTCAATAATATCAGCTTCACTCATATCCGTAATTCGTTCAACTAGTTCTTCCATTATGTTTGAGCTAATTACACTGAAGAGCCAAAAACTGGTATAGGCATGCGTATGTAAATAAGAGAGGTATGGAACCTGTCAGAGTAACCGCGATGCGGTCGGCAGNTTATAACTAAGCTGGGTGCTGCATAAGCGGAGTCCGCTTCCTCAATAATATCAGCTTCACTCATATCCGTAATTCGTTCAACTAGTTCTTCCATTATGTTTGAGCTAATTACACTGAAGAGCCAAAAAACTGGTATAGGCATGCGTATGTAAATAAGAGAGGTATGGAACCTGTCAGAGTAACCGCGATGCGGTCGGCAGCTAGATATGTTACTGCTGTTACAACGGCAGATTATCAAGATTTAAGTGTGTTTAAACGTGGTGTTATAGTCGGCGCACGTAAGATAGGACATAGCATCTCCAAGGTAGTGATAACATTTGAATATTCGCGTACGACCATTTCACGAGTGTGCCGTGAATATCGGGAATCAGGTAAAACATCACATATTCGACATCGCTGTGGTCGGAAAAAGATCGTGAAAGAACGGGACAAACGACGACTGACGAGAATCATTAAACGTGACAGACGTGCAACCCTTTCTCAGATTGGCGCAGATTGGATTTGTGGACTGCCCTGCAGGATTCATGGTGTCAATTGCCTCCTGCATACCTTCAGACATTAGTCGAGTCCATGCCACGACGTCTTGTGGCACTTCTGCGTGCTCAGGGGGCCCTACACGATATTAGGTAGGTGTACCAGTTTTTTTGGCTCTTCAGTGTATATAAGGCCTGGTGTGAATTGGTTTATCTGTTAGAAGATCAATGTTTTATTTCGTAATTTTTCGCTTCTATTAATAATAAAATACTATTAGCAAATCTGCCTTTGTATTCCTTAATTACCTTTCACCAACTGTGTTTCCTCATGTTCATTTCATTTGTCATTTATTTTATCTGTTATTGTTTCAAGTGTATCTGTCTCTACTGCATCTATTTTATTAATACATTATTGAATACGGTATGCTAGCTGATTTTCTATAAGAGATATATGTAATGGTAGTTGTGTGTTGTATCACAAGTATTAACATAAATTTATTCCAACAAGTTTTATAACCTTTCCAAGAAGATGAATTCTGGAAAATAGAGATCACTTTAAAAAAAAACATTCCATACATAATATTTCTCATCTCTATCTACATCCATTTAATTTTATAAAAACAATTCCATAAAACGTTATTTCATAAACAAAGACATTAAAAAAATTTAAAAAAAACTTTATTATTAAAATTGTGCTCATGCAAGAGCAGGGTCCTTTACCACACCGATACATTTCAAGGCCAAGAAATATTCCGACGTGTCCTGGGGCACCCTAAGACCTACCAAAGCTCCGTTACACAAAAGCTACAAAAGAGGAACGGACACGGAAATACGTATTAAAAACACACGTAAAATATTGATTGAAATATTACAGTAGTAAGCCTAAACTATTAATACAGAATTAAGAACTAGGAAAACAAGTGGGAGCAAAAAAATGCTGAAATATCAAACGGCAATGAGGGTGGCAATGCGGTCAAATTTTACCTCCGCGAGCAACATGTAAGCAAATCAAGGCAGCTAGTAGGTAAATGTACATATTCAATATTAACCCACAATTTTAACCGAAAGACAACCGCAACCATTCCGGGTAAGTTAGCCAAAACATTAATTTGGAAAGCGCCACCAAACGAAATTTTCAATACTACGGAAGTGACAGCTAACTGCGTTTACACTAGTCCAACAACTATACATCACCAAAACCTTAGCTCAATGCAAAACACTAAAAAGGCAACCCACCTGAATTCACGCTCTACCCGGCCTCTTGCTAACCCAATAATAATCTGGATTGCATTTTAGCTTGTTATCTCGTCTACTACCATGTTAGACGTCGGCGTCTCGCTCCAGCCATGGTGCATCGCTAAGCCGAAGATCAGACGAGGCTTGCTCGACTGTAGGTGCCAGGCTGTAGCGGTAGCAAATAGGCCGACGAACAAAAAACATGGGCTTATATTAACGTGCCAGAAGGCGTAAGTAGCCTAACACGCATGCGGGGAAGGAGAGCAAGCACAAGAGGAGAAAGGGAAGGCCACAGAGACCTAACCGCGAGCGGATCCGTGACTCAAACATGAAGAAACTCGAGGAGCGCGGCGTTATCCTCGCAGTTGTAATAGTTTATTTGTAGCATTACAGTTAATGAACATAATTTCATGATTTAAAAATGGAACAACATTCTAGCGTTTTATGAAGTTATCACCTCGAATGATATCAATTTTTGAATTTTCTATTACTAGAATATCTTGTGGGAACGTGTGTCCTAAAATGCTCGAGTTAATGTTTGTTTTATATCTAGGATCTGTATTTCTTCAGTCGCTCCTACTAGTGGGAATTTTTCTTGTCACTGGTTGTAGTTGTTGATTTGGTAATAANGTGAATTTTTGTTGTCACTGGTTGTAGTTGTTGATTTGGTAATAAAGATTTGAGCTACACAACTGCGATTGCACCCCGTATCTAATAATACATACTACTGCGTGCCGCGTATTTTGACTTCAACTCTGGGCGTGGAAGTTTCAATGGCAGTACAGTTTGTAAACTGTCCTGTGCTGTTGCTTTGCTTGTCTACTGCTACGACTACCTATGTGATTTTGCGCAGGTTTTGCCGACTCATCCGCGTCTTGAAGGACGACGTTTCACCGTCAGCCGATTGCGCGTGCTTGTTTTGAGTTACTCCCGACCGCCGTGAATTGGTTTCCATGTTGATAAATATATTTACCGGTTGCAGGGCCAACTTCTTTTTGAATTATTTCAAGTGACCTCGTATATCTGTTTCGAATTCGAACTCTTGCTTTGGAAACAGATCACATTCTTTACTGTTATGCCCGGAATAAAAACAAAGAGCGCATGTTTGCTGTACCTGACTATTGGGCCGTACGAATTTCTTTGTTTCTGTTTTACACTGCATTTCGTTTGCTTGCAATTCTTCGCTCTGTTTGACTTCCGCGATTTGTTACTTCCACGTGTTTGAACAGTGTTTTGTTTAGTTTGAATGTTTGATGCATTACTGAAGTGCTTACGCGTATTTCTCTGCACTTGTCCTCTAACTTGTGAATGTAATTTCTCAGCTGGGTCAAGTTTACTGAAATTAATTTGTGAATTTATTTAGTTGCGTTTTTCTTGTAACCTGTAATTGTGAAAAGTACCTACATTACGATATGTTGAGAAACAGTTAACGTTTGGACTAGCCTTCTGTATTGTTATTTCCGCATACGTTTTATTTCTGGGAATACTTTGTGACCTACCTTTCTAAGCATTATTTTTTGTATAACGGAGGTAACGAGCTGAAACTCCTTAGCTCCGATTTTTATTTGTTATTTTTAACATCTGTGTACATATTGTATCCACTGTTCTGTGCTTTATGTTTTCTCTGATAATGAAGGTTTTGCCACGTGTTTGCCAACTGATTGTGATAATTGTTCCCGTAATGCGGGTTGTGACTTTAGAATTCTCTCCTAGCGCTATAATTTAGTTTGTTTTGTGAGTTTCTATGATATGATGTGTTTGGGAAAGAAGAGTATTCTTTCTGAATAATTATAACACGCTGGCTGTTATTTGGAACTTCCCTGTTATTTCGTTTGCTGCTGTGTGGTTTCTCCCGTTCTGGTTAATGTGATTTGTGCTCTTTAGGTAAAAGTTGCGTCAATAACTTTTGTGCTGTGCACTTTAGTTTCTCTCCGTACATACAGTTAGTTTTGCTATCTTCTCTCTTATCTTAGAGATCACACTTTTGAGATTTATGTTTCGTTGTTGGGTAATATCATTATTGCAGCCTCATTATACCCTTACAATCCTATTTGGACTCATTAGAGATTACTAATAAAATGTTCTAACGTGTCGTTCTGTAGCCCTATTATTTTGTCCGCTATGGAGGACGGTAAAGATTTCTAAAGTATTTCTATAATTTCATGCTCTGGCATGTTAGGGTTGTAGTAGCTTTTTATACAACATGTCATCTGCATGACACTGACAACTATCACCAAAATTTTGCTTTTTTTTTGTGTATAACTAATTGCTGTATTTGTTGGTTGCATTTACTGGTGCGAAAGGTTTATCTATTTGAAATGTCTTCCTATGTTATGTGTATTCCGCGATTCTACTTTAAATGGCTTTATCATACATGCACTTTGCTGTGCCTCCCAATATACGCCTACATTTCTCCTGTTCGTCCCAGTTATTGATATCCCTAGCGACGGTGTAGCGTTCCAAGAATTCATCAATATCATGGACTGCCTTTCCTGTGAATGTAGGAATTTTCTCTGAAGCCTTAATTACTACCTTATCTGGCTGAGTCTCTGCCATTTTGTTTTGTGAATTTGTGTGTGATGTTAAATTAACATATATGGCACTTGGGGACTGCACATTAGTGTAAGTATGTTGACTATCTTTATCTTTAACTTTGCAACAAAAAAAATACCCTTTTTTATTATTATTAATGTATGGAAATTGTTCAAAATCTGTACTTTAAATCGTCATAAGAATGATCTCTTTCTGCCTCTTCCTGTGTTAGTACTAATCCCTTACTTACAATTTTTGAAACCAGTTCTCTAGTTAGGCGTGTAGATTTACTATATAATTCAGTAAATAAATTAGGTTTATCTTGTATGAGCTTATATGCTTTTGCTATCACTGAATTAAATCTGCCCGTTTTATCTCATTCTTGTGTTTCTAATGCTTTTCTAGTGTCCGATGAGTCAATAAATGCAGTCTTAAAGAACTTTTCAGCTGATGACACGAAAGGTGTATTCTCTTCTGCAGTAATAACATTTTCTAATGTATTTGTTATTTTAATACACTCGCGTATCCATATTATACTTACGACATATCCACACTGTATTATACTGTAAGTATAAGCCATTAGTATGCTGCTATTAGCTTATTATGTTAATAAATGCAAAGCGTTTTACTCAAACAAGCAAATAAGCAAAAGTTATGAATGGGCGTGTGGGTTAGGTATTATTTATGGTCTGGGTGGCTAAACTCTCATGTTGCAAGAGGAAGGGAGGATCGGCACCTCCACCAATGTAACCGCCTTGGTTTAAGCTATTACTCAAAAGGCTGTCCAAAGAACTTTATATGAGAGGGGATGAAGTGTAGTTAAATGAGAGATCAAGCGCTAGACCAACTTTACTTTACTTTTTTTTTTGTCACTATACAAACAAGAAAAAATTTCTTTGGATCATGGGCTGAGAACAATGATATTAAATATATCGCTTGCTGGCTGTAAAGTATACAAGCACCTAGGCAANAGGCTGTCCAAAGAACTTTATATGAGAGGGGATGAAGTGTAGTTAAATGAGAGATCAAGCGCTAGACCAACTTTACGTTACTTTTTTTTTTGTCACTATACAAACAAGAAAAAATTTATTTGGATCATGGGCTGAGAACAATGATATTAAATATATCGCTTGCTGGCTGTAAAGTATACAAGCACCTAGGCAACTATCGACGGCCTTGAGTCCCCTCAAACTCTCTGCTACGGGCACTCACTACTGAACCAATATCAGAAGTCTTGTCATGGCTCACGGGTGAGGGCTCCCCGCCCAAGCTGGAGTCTGCTGCACAGCGACGCCCTCCGATGTCGGTGTCGTCAAACAAGGTCGCCTCACCTGTTGTGCGACCGCCTTATATGCGGCTCACTGGCCTACTTCCCCTTCCTCGCTCGGTGATCTGTTTGATATACCTTCTCATAATACTGCGTGCTGGCCGGCTCTTTGACTCGGCACTCTACTCCTTGGTGAGAAGAGTGAAGCTCTCGAGAAAGAAATTCAAACGAATATACTAGCAAGAAAGTAGACAGAGAGCAATCCAGCAGTACAATGTCTTGCGGGGAGAATATCGGCGAAAACTGAGAACGAAAAGACAGCAAGCTTAGAGAGAGCTGTCTCGGGGAGGGGAAACGAGGACCCATGGGGTCTGGTCTACCGGATGGTGACGGGGAAACTGCGAAACTCAGAGGAGCTTTCAGCATTTGGGCGTGGTGGACACCTATTGCAATTCTTTGAGGAAAACGCCAGGCACTTGATTGAAGTCTAGTTGCCTAACGATGACCAAATGGGGAAAATGAGTACCACCAAGAACTGAGACTCATGATGGGTGTGGAGGACAATATCAAGGACACAGGACTCTTCTTTTTGGAGGAGTTAGACCGATTTGTGCGCAGGACAAAGCTAAAGAAAGTTCCAGTCTTAGATGGCCTGAGAGGAGAAATGCTCCTCTGAGCATATCCCGGGATATGAACTGAGATGCTAGATCTGTTTAACAACTGTCTAGAAACGGGTAGCTTCCCTGAGTGCTGGAAGAAAGGCTTACTAAAGATGATATACAAGGGGGGAGGAAAGAACCCTCTACTAGCCAAGTCGTACGGGCCCATTACACTCTTGAGTGTGATGNTCTGTTTAACAACTGTCTAGAAACGGGTAGCTTCCCTGAGTGCTGGAAGAAAGGCTTACTAAGGATGATATACAAGGGGGGAGGAAAGAACCCTCTACTAGCCAAGTCGTACGGGCCCATTACACTCTTGAGTGTGATNGGATGATATACAAGGGGGGAGGAAAGAACCCTCTACTAGCCAAGTCGTACGGGCCCATTACACTCTTGAGTGTGATGGGCAAAGTGCTGGAATGCCTTATAAACCGAAGGCTCATGGAATACCTGGCCGTAGTCCAAGGTATCCATGCGAAATAGTACGGCTTTATGAAGGGAAAAAGTACCGAGAAAGCTATCATTGTCATTGTTAATCAGGTAAGACAATATGAACAGGATTATGTCTTAGCAATCTCCATGGATATATCGGGGGCATATGACAATGCGTGGTGGCCCCAGGTCCTGTGGCAACTTTGGTTGCTGAAATGCCCAAAGAATATCTACAACATCATAAAGGATTTTCTTAAGAACAGAACATGTAAGATCCATATAGCGGACCAAAGAGAAGAGAAAGTGCTCAGCAAAAGGTCTTCATAGGGGTCGGTATTGGGTCCTATCCTATGGAATATTATATTCGAAAGATTGTTGCGGCTGAACCTTCCGGATGGTTGCGTGATCTACGGATATGCAGATGACGGTCTGTTATTGTTACCGGCATGGACTAGGCGAGAATTGGAGGAGAAAATGGAGAGTGTCCAGGGTACAATAACGACCTGGGCAGAGAACTTCAAATTTAAGTTCTCTGTAGAGAAAATTAATGGGATCCTATTGAAGGGAAACCTCCAAAGAAAGCCAGTCATCAGATTCGAGGGACGAGTTGTAAAACTTGTCCAAGAAATGAAATACCTCAGTGTAATACTACAGATACGTCTCTTGTTCCGTGGACACGTAAGTTACGCCGCGGAATTGCTGCAATGAATACGCAGGACCACACATAATTCATTCTCCACTCTGGCAGACTTCCATCAAGCTTCGAAACGATTAAATCTTTGACACATTTCTCCTAAATNCATAATTCATTCTCCACTCTGGCAGACTTCCATCAAGCTTCGAAACGATTAAATCTTTGACACATTTCTCCTAAATTTTAAATAGCTGTACAGCCGATCGCATGCACTCACACTCACACACATACACACACAAACCATAACCATCAGATCACAAGGACATGAAATTTAATAGGCATAACTTCGCATTACAATCGATAGATCAGACTGACTCCCTCCACATCAATTCATTACAGCACCGTCCACGACTCGTTTCACTTTTACTGTCGCTCAAGANTATCAGACTGACTCCCTCCACATCAATTCATTACAGCACCGTCCACGACTCGTTTCACTTTTACTGTCGCTCAAGATCACACCTGATAGAATCTGCTACTCTCTATACCATTACATAGCTATAAAACAAAACTTAATTTTTAGTGTGAATTTTTTATTTAAAAACTACATCTATTTTGCCAGGCATAACATCGATGGAACTGCATCTTTAATAAATACATTTGTTGAAGCAACTCTTAAAGACGGAACGAAATCTCATGTACGCTAGTGAAATTGAGGAAACTTTACTCATATATATCTCACTACAAGCTGTTTTATAAACGGAATATTCGCACAGCACATTGCGGCGTCGCTTCGATTGTGGTTAGCAGCAGTGTTGACGGGGACCGTGTCATCCAAAAATATCCTTCCATTAGCACGATATATATCGACTCGGGAAATAACCGCTGAAATACTACTGCCGTCGATATCGAGCACGATGGAAAAATATCACTTTAAATATTTACGAATTAATCTAATATGAAGACCTTACTGCCATGTATAACAGATATCACGATCATATTATGAATATGTGATTGTAAATATGCATCTAATATGTAATGAANTTACTGCCATGTATAACAGATATCACGATCATATTATGAATATGTGATTGTAAATATGCATCTAATATGTAATGAACCATAACTATTACTTTCAGACGCATCCTCATATTTGTTAATAATGCTTATACTCCTTGCACCTTAGGGTGAAAACGAGCTCATGATTATGCAAGCAAAATTTCTTATCATCACATCTATGTTCATCACCAGAGATAAAGTAATGGTTCATTCCATTAAAATGGCATCAGCAATAAATGCAAGCCGTCTTCCNCTATGTTCATCACCAGAGATAAAGTAATGGTTCATTCCATTAAAATGGCATCAGCAATAAATGCAAGCCGTCTTCCCGTTGCATAAGTATTTGCAAACTGTTCATTAAACACTATAAAAATCACCATTCCAGAGAACCACGAAATGTGTCGGTGGAAATCAGACAACCTATCTATAATGATTATTTCGCATTGATACAGGACCAGATACGTTNCCACGAAATGTGTCGGTGGAAATCAGACAACCTATCTATAATGATTATTTCGCATTGATACAGGACCAGATACGTTCAATACTTCACGCCATCCTCTCGACAGCAGTTGCAAAGCTACAAGAGCGCACACGTCCCATCAAGGTGAGCTAGGTTCGATTCCCGGCGAGGGTCGCACATGAATTGTCGCATATCTGGGAAACATGATTTATGGCATTGGCGTGATGGACGTTGGCGATGTTCGGAAAATTTTCTCGTGTCACTTGACCTTCTTCATCGNATGATTTATGGCATTGGCGTGATGGACGTTGGCGATGTTCGGAAAATTTTCTCGTGTCACTTGACCTTCTTCATCGACCTAAACGTCATTACCAATTTCAGCTGCTAAGCACACCTTTGAAATCACTCTCTCAACTCTAAACACACTGTGTCTCCTGAAAAAAAAGTACTGGTGTGGGTGATCTGCCCACCGCGATATTTTCGTGCTTTTATTAATCGCTTAGTACTAATATTAATCAACGCAGATCACAGACAAAGTGTAACCGACGCAACAAAAAATTTACATTTTCTCGAGTCAGCTGTTGGAAACTCAGTTCAACCCACCANAGACAAAGTGTAACCGACGCAACAAAAAATTTACATTTTCTCGAGTCAGCTGTTGGAAACTCAGTTCAACCCACCAATTTTCCAGTGTTAAAGATGTCGAGGTAACGGAATTTGTCGGCCTATAATCATTCAGCTCATCACTCAGAATGGAGGAGCGGTCGTTCATAGGAAGATTGTTACAAGTTTATTTCAGAGAGAAAATAAGAATGTATTATATATATATATTAAAAAACTTGGGAGGACACTGTGAAAACCCTCATTCTCTGTTCGAATCAGCAAGGGCCCCAGGAAAAAAAAATCATAGATACCGTCACCTATGGACTTAAATATATTTATATTAAAGTGTAATATGCTTTAGCATATTATTTTATATTAGCATTATTTTATAAGTATATATTTTTCAAACTGATTCGTGTGTATTAAGACATGCAAAACTATGTGGCTGAAGTAGGATAGGCATCTTGTAATTTTCCCTTAGCATGTTTATTGCTCAAAGGTGCTGTAAAATCCATGATTTTGGTTGTGAAAATTAACGGTGAGCAGTCATGTTGAAGTTTACTCACATGCACACTGACGGACAAGAATGGGCTCGAGCATGGGATGTGTTGAACATTGCACCTAGCAAAAACTGTAAATATTATTAGCGGTGAGCTGAATTTTGCGATAGAATATAATGTTATAAATAAGGCAGCGATTAAGATCAGCAAGAAATTAGCTGATTTATGGAAATTTTGTATTTGTTAAAATCATGAAATTGACAGGGTGTTAACATAAGTACGTGAAGTAATAAAACACACCCCTCGCAATGTCATACGCCGACAATGAAGCTCAGAAAAACAATTCTGTTCTTGCTGGGGTGTGTTTTCGTAGGCCGTGTGGTTGGTAAGTTTTAAAGTCGTTTAAAATGGGAATTTGTTGTTAAATAAATAATATGATAGAATTTTAGAGCTGTTTTTCCGCCGCATGTGAAAAGGAATGGTGTATTATCTCGTGGTTTCTGGTGCCTGAATATTTAAAATTAGCATTACATATTTTCTCATATTTTTTCTAATGATTGCGTGTCGCTTACGTACGAGGTCCTGAGAAGATAAATTATTCNCATTACATATTTTCTCATATTTTTTCTAATGATTGCGTGTCGCTTACGTACGAGGTCCTGAGAAGATAAATTATTCGTTCAGGGGTGTACTACAAAAATGTAAAATTCCTTCTTAAGTGGGGAAAAAAACAACACGAGAGGAGTTAAAAGTT
The DNA here is from genome assembly GCA_002778355.1 of Clitarchus hookeri. Classification (NCBI taxonomy): domain Eukaryota; kingdom Metazoa; phylum Arthropoda; class Insecta; order Phasmatodea; family Phasmatidae; genus Clitarchus; species Clitarchus hookeri. The sequence continues at coordinate 43,114 of NQII01006640.1, read as the reverse complement.
ACCTTTTTTATATAGCCCATCCAATTTTTTTTCCAATAAATTTTTTTTTCAAAATTTGGTTTCTCCTACAAGAAAAAAAAATGTGATCTGTTTTAGTTTGGTGATCTGTTCATTCTGCCATTCTTTCCTCGTTAGCGCCCGCCTAATTGACTAACGTAAAATAGTAGCTTGACTTTTAATTTTCTAGGTTGTGTACAAGGACAATTATACAAAAAAATTTAAATTTTACAGTTATTTGAGACGGAGCAAATCGTTTGGACCAACAGGAACGAGTAAGGACTCGACCGAGACACCATCCCGGCATTCACCCGGAATGATTATTAAAAAAATTAATTCTGCTGAACGAGTTGAGAATCGAACCCGGGTAGCCCTGAAAATGGGTTTCCCCTGGTGTTGACTTGTGTGTGCAGATATAATCTGTGTTTATTATCTTATGAATAAAGGTGGCGTGTGTGAGAAATAAAACATGCTCCCCNTGTGTGTGCAGATATAATCTGTGTTTATTATCTTATGAATAAAGGTGGCGTGTGTGAGAAATAAAACATGCTCCCCTGCAGCTTCAATTTCGTTGCTGATAAAAGTTTCATTTGTTTGCCAATACTATTTTTTCTTTACTTTCGTTACTTTTNTGCAGCTTCAATTTCGTTGCTGATAAAAGTTTCATTTGTTTGCCAATGCTATTTTTTCTTTACTTTCGTAACTTTTTCAAACAGCAGTTTCACTGGCCTGCAATACCTTGTTGACGAAGGCCGTTGATTTTTCCACAAGATTATCTCATAAAATGAATGTGTTGATGCCGCAAACGAATCAGAGTCCTTTCGACTTTCGGCTCTTTCGGCAAATTTCTGTTTATAATTTCATATATTCTTCCATCACTTCCTCTATTTGTAAATCATTGTATGTGGAGTTTCATCTGCAATATTAGCACACATAGTTGTTTCTGACTGTACCCATGCAAGCCTCTGAACTTTATCCAACGTTATCCAATTAATGCCGGTAACTGCACTTATGCTAATTTTTCTAATATTTTAACAGAAGCTTCGCTTGGTTAGCATTTTTTCTTAGCTACAAGAAAAGCATGGTATGTTGGTTAAATGTTTGCAAATCTAGATTTTGCTTGCGACTGAATTAAGATGTACTGGTANCAAGAAAAGCATGGTATGTTGGTTAAATGTTTGCAAATCTAGATTTTGCTTGCGACTGAATTAAGATGTACTGGTAATTACCTGACTTCCTGTCTACATACAGCGCTAGTGCTTCATCAGGCATGTAAGAAATGCACGTTTTAATAGGCGATCGAAATGTATTCTTAATTCTCGTTTCTCTTTTTGGATAATATTTCGTAGTAGTGAAATAAAACTCTTTGCTTGTGGTTGTCTCCAGAAATGATACAACCCTCAATTTTTTCTTTTAGTTTTTTTTTCGAATTTTTTTTTCAGATTTCTTTTTGGACGGCCAACACTTGAAGAAACACTTTTCACAGTTTTTTCCAGAACTCGAATGAAAACTACTAACTGCTTCCGGAAACTTGACGTTTTAATCCCACCATGTACCGTTTTACGCCAAATGCTTACACACTACCCTGTGTCCACATGCTTACAAAATACACTCACTTTACGTTGTATATATACTTTCTCGGACACTTTCTGTACATTCTTCTATATTTAACCAAGGTAACGCACAATTCGACAATGTTCTTTCCGGTCATTTTTGTCACGCGCTCTCTTGCGCACATTAAAAAAGGACTTTCCAAAGCACCGCACAGGCTGAAAAAAAAAACGATATAATGGTTCGGGTGGCAGCTGGTGGCAGCTGTTAAAAGAGTTTACGGGAAGTACACTCATTAGAGCGTGAGAAAAAGTAAAGTTTAAGGTGGCGTTCCACGGACTTCTTTTTTGGATTTCTCATCAAATTTTATCTTTTTAATAATTGCATGTTGCTGAAGCACAATTCGCAGTTACGCAAATTAAAATAATACTTACATTCGCGCTATTTTATGGGCGATTTGTAATGTATGTAACTTGATTTCAAGTATCCATGGCTTTTAAGATAGACTGTACGCGCATACACTCGTACCCACGTGCACGCGACGGAGCTGCTTATCGCGAGAGGGGTGATCTCGAGGCTGCCGATCTCGCAAGCCAGTGCCTGGAGCTCATTTATAATTCCAATGTGGTGTGCTGGGTGGCTTGGCTGATAACTTTAGATAAATATAAGTGTTTCTAATACATAATAGGAAATTAATTTCAACCAGCTAGATTCCCATTTCGAACAAGAGCGAAGTGGAGCTGGTGTTGCGACTTTGCCGGCCGCCGCACATACGAGTATTTCGCCAATCTAGGCTGTCAAAAGTCCATTTCACAGAACTCAGAGCAGGTAGAAAAAAACCGGTTTATGAGCAAGTTGGATAAACAGAGAACAATAGGCAACACTTCCCCGTCTCTCATCGGCCGCGCCCACGCCGTAACTTTAGTCGAAACTTGATCGCCACTGTAAGTGTACGTAATGTTCTCGGCAGTCTGAGCGTAACCGTCTCAGTTCAACAGTGAAAATTTTTTGCTGAGTGTTTTTCTTCAAGAATACAGTCATGGATTTAGAAGGAGCAAGATAGAACACATACTTTTTTAAGAAGTAATTGTTTTATTTGTTAAAATAGGATTTATATTTTAGCTGATCAAAAATGGGCTTCGGTTTTTTTATTTTTCAACCACATTTTTGGGTATTTTAAGGATTTTGTAGTACTTCAGGGTGCGTCCCGGTTATTATTTTTATTACAGTTGAAAGAAAATATCTTGTAAAATAGAATCATTTTTAAATTATTCGCCGATACCGCAGATTCTCGTCGTGTCAATCATTATGATAGTGAAAAATAACGGAACATTTGATTTTAAAATTAAATTATCTTAACTTGGTCTTTATTTTGTTTAAGAATCATCTGGTGGCTCGGGAGTTAGAGTAGTGACCCGAAGATCGTTGTTGTATGACAAAATGCAACAGCTAAACTTACCCAATCTTGACGAAAAATTGAAATATTTGGAAACATACATTTTATAGTGCGAAGACTTCTCTGAAGATCAAATAAAGAACTTGAAGTAAAAATTTCCGTATTTAAAATATGAATTCAAGAGAAGGTGGAAGAAAGTAGATAAAACGAANAAAAAAAAAAAAAAAAAGTTTCTTAAAAATAATGATGAATGACTGCAGAAAACATTTGAAACACCGATAGTGCAGCAGCGAAGATGGGGTCGATCAACAAAATCATTCACGGAGTTGAGTGAAAGAAGTGAAAGAAGAAAAACAGTAGAACTCCGTACTGCTGCAGATTATATGCATGCTGCGGAGACAAAATTACAAACTTCTGGAAAGAGAGATGCTTCCTATATACTGAAACAAATAATTAGTTCTCCAAAGCGAGCTACGAAGTTAAAAAAAAGCGTACGAAAATACTCAACAGGGTGATGAGAAACAATTAACACCGTTACGCTCTCTATCAATGCTTGTGGAAGCTGATCTTTCTCGGCTACAATATTACATAGGTAGGAGCACCGATAAAAAGTTATATCCAAGTTATAGCTTGCTTCNGCTGATCTTTCTCGGCTACAATATTACATAGGTAGGAGCACCGATAAAAAGTTATATCCAAGTTATAGCTTGCTTCAAAAAGCGAAAAATGACTTCTATCCTCATAAAGAGTCATATGAAGTGTCTGAAACATGTGCTGAAGTAAATCTACAAGATTTGCTAAACCATACTGTCACANGCTGATCTTTCTCGGCTACAATATTACATAGGTAGGAGCACCGATAAAAAGTTATATCCAAGTTATAGCTTGCTTCGAAAAGCGAAAAATTACTTCTATCCACATAAAGAGTCATATGAAGTGTCTGAAACATGTGCTGAAGTAAATCTTGTTCTAAACGATTTGGTATGACAGTGTAGATTATTAACGTATTTGGAGGAGGTTTTATATGACTTAAGTCCAGAAGAACGTAACACATTAAGCTGATTTGCAAGCGGGTTTGTGATGGGTAACAACAGGCGCAGTTCAAACAAAGGATGCAAAATGATGCTACTGGTGCCAATATTTTCCAAAGTAGTTTTGTGCCCCTGCAGTTAGTTTGCGGTACAAAAAAAAACTTATATGGCAGAAGCCAACCCCATGTTCGCCACGATATTGTCGTCCTATTAGAATAAGATTTGTGAAAGAAACTGCGGATATTACTCAGCAAGAAATCGAATACATACAAAACGCCATAAATTCTTTACGTAACACCGAATTTACGCCGAAAGAACAATCATATTCTGTGAAACATATTATGGCACTCACTATGGTAGATGCAAAAGTGTGTAATGCCACCACACAAACAACCTCAACAATGAGGTACTACATTTGGATGTTGATGTAAATGCACTCACATTTGGCTTGTATATTTTTTTGCACGCCAGAACTCGTTTGTTCGAAAGCATATTACACCTTTCGTATAAACTCCCTGTGAAAAAAAACGGCAGTTAAGAACAGATTATGACAAAGCCATTGTTTACAACAGGAAAAGAGAAAAAAAAAAATCAGACAAGAAAAGGGTTTAATAGTGGATGTGCCTAAAGCTGGATTTGGCAACACCAATAATGGTAATACAAGCAGAAGATTTTTCACCAAATCGCAGGTAGCTGCGAAAATCACTGGTGTTGATTTTAAATTGATTTACCTACTTAAAGTCATTTTAGAAGTGATATCAAGTGGTCACAANCGAAAATCACTGGTGTTGATTTTAAATTGATTTACCTACTTAAAGTCATTTTAGAAGTGATATCAAGTGGTCACAAAGTCTATTTACATAAATTTTCAGAGTATATTTTTGAAACAACAAAGCTTTATATACGTCTGTATCCATGGCATCCTATGACGCCCACAATGTACAAAATGCTTGTTTACGGTGCACTTGTGATATAAATAGCGTTATTGCCGATTGGGTTGCTTTCAGAAGAAGCCGCTGAGGCACGGGATAAGCATTTTAGGCTCCACTGACAGAGCTTCGCCAGAAAATTTTCAAGAGAGTTATGCAATATAGATATAATAAACAGGCTATTGCTAAGCTCAGACCCACTCATAACCACCTTGAGACCAACACCCAAAAATAAGTCGATGACTTTTACAAAAGATTCACTGGAATTGTTAATTCCAGCAGAGTCTAACTCTTACAACGACGACACCTTTTCAGTGGAGGCTTCAAAAGAAGAGGAGCTTGAACAGGATGATGAAGAACCGTGGCACTCATCATCATCGTCATTGTCCAATTACCTAATTTAAAGTTCAGTTTTTACAATGTTTACAATTTAATCGAAATTGATAGTTTTTCCATATATATATATATATATATATATATATATATATATATATATATATCCTAATCACTTTATATAGAACTAGTAAATTGTTAAATATGTCAAGAGTAAAAAAAACCAAATTAATAATTTTGGCCTCCTAGATTGGCGAAATGCCCCTATGTGTGTCGGTGCCAGCAGCCACCGCATGCCGAGATACCGGCAGGATGTGTGTTGCGTGTGTAGGAAGTCTGACAGGCGTTGTTATTTTACCGTAACTTTCAGGTTAGAGCAGCGTCGCGAAGTGTGAATATGCTGAGCGTTATCACTGCCCCTGAGCTTTACTGACAAATGTGGTATCGTGCGGTGTGTAGGGTTTTGTCATTGGAGGTCACTGATTCGAATACTCGTTCAGGATCGAGCGATGTCCCATGTCGAGCGCCGTGCTGTAAACTCATAACAGTTCATTAGTGCAATGTCATCTTAAGATTAGAAAAAAAAAGTAAGAAAATTTTATATTTAATACATAACTGATTAATTAAATATGTAATTGGATTGGCCTCTGGAGCAGTTAAATTCTAGAATAGAGACTTTTTTGAATGGATAATATTGTTTGTGAGCTACAGTTAATTAATCTCTTAAACAAGTTATTAACCATGTTACTGCGTAGATACTTTTAGGATTGTTAGTCTTGTGTTTATGAAAATATCTTAGAAATAGATCAAAAAGTATCCTCTATCCTGAATTGTACTGAACTAGAAGATTGCCTGCTCTGCACAAAGTTGAGACACTTATGGCTGGTTTTTTTTCAATATCAGTGGAATGTCACTACAATCGTAGCAAATAATTCCGCTTTCATGATCTCCCCATGGTCAAACTAACTTCAATCCCGTAGCTTTGAACTGATACTGACTGACCTCTTCCTAAGTCAACTAACTTCCAAATGAGACAGAGGTAACTTTAGTGTCTCGCCACTACAACAGTGACCCAAAATGTTCCAGGTATTCATGCGAGAAACCAAATTTGACACTTTGGTAAGCGACTTCTATCTATTGTATGTATCTGGGTTTGCATACGCACCCCTAATCAAAGGTGAAGTGTGTGTGATTGATTCTTGCAACTCTTCCATTTCTTCATAACCCTTTGAGTCACACACAGTAGTTTTCTCTTACACTCAATATCAAGAAGTTTGTGCATCATGTTAAGTAATGGCCAGCAGACATCTAACCCTTGCAGAACATCGAACCACAAAGTTGGCTAAATCGAGGAACACAGATCCTACCTGACTTAAATACTTACGTTCTACTTGTGAGCAGTATTCCATTTGCAATAGAACTTAAGAAGTATGCTGTGACAAGTAGACAAATACAGTAGGAGAATTTAGGAAAATTTCATATAAATAAGCAGTACAGGAAGTATAAATTATTGAATTTTGATATAAAAATTATTGTTGTTGCAATATGTTTTGGTTTATTCACCTGTTTTGGATATTAAGTCGCTGCAGTTTGCTTTACTTGTTTGCGTTGACTGATTAATAACAAAATGTATTTTCGAGTCACCTAGAATATCAATGTAGCATAATTTTTGTAGGAGTTCGTGAGCTCTAAGTGAAAAACATTTTTTATGAGATACTGGACGTTTGATGGCGTATGGAAAATGCCGACAGACACTGCGTGTTTACTATTATGCAAAACAACCCACAAATTTCGATAGACGTATCCGAAATATTTTCCAACTCTATTTTTTTGTGTCCATGTTATTGTTTGTACACCTCTACCTAACTTCCCAGATATACTGTAATGTATTACTAGTATTTTTATGTGGTATATTTACGATATTGTTGAAAATTTTTGGCCGTAACTAACTTTCTCTAACAGCAAACACAAGGTAATCATTCTGAAGAATATCATCAGGAATGTCCTCTATGCACCTGAAATTTAGATGAGTTTACTTAAATCCTCCCGTCTGCCTGGCGCTTGAACTGCGTTGCAGAGTATTTGAAATACTCGTTTTTCAACGAAAATATTCAACGAGCGTCCAATGGGCTAATCTACGAAAAGAACACACACTTCAGGCGAGAGCTGTTGACTGCCTTCAAGACGTCACGCACATTAGAAACACAATTTCAGAGTACTCCGAAATGGCTAAAAACTGCTTTTTTCAAATGCTATATCTGAAAATAAATGCTTAAGATAAACGCAAGGGCTCTGCGCTGAACTGTCTTAAAGAATTTCCACAAATATAATAATAGGGTGAACCCTGAAAGTCCTGTAGGTACACGCACACCAGCTCAGAGCTTTGCTTTTAGCGGCGANTTCGCTGACAAATGTGGTATCGTGCGGTGTGTAGGGTTTTGTCATTGGAGGTCACTGATTCGAATACTCGTTCAGGTTCGAGCGATGTCCCATGTCGAGCGCCGTGCTGTAAACTCATAACAGTTCATTAGTGCAATGTCATCTTAAGATTANGCGATGTCCCATGTCGAGCGCCGTGCTGTAAACTCATAACAGTTCATTAGTGCAATGTCATCTTAAGATTAGAAAAGAAAGTAAGAAAATGTTATATTTAATACATAACTGATTAATTTAATATGTAATTGGATTGGCCTCTGGAGCAGTTAAATTCTAGAATATAGACTTTTTTGTATGGATAATATTGTTTGTGAGCTACAGTTAATTAATCTCTTAAACAAGTTATTAACCATGTTACTGCGTAGATACTTTTAGGATTGTAAGTCTTGTGTTTATGAAAATATCTTGGAGAAAGATCTAAAAGTATCTTAGTTCCTGAATTGTACTGAACTAGAAGGTTGCCTGCTCTGCACAAAGTTGAGACACTTATTGCTGTTTTTTTTTTCAATATCAGTGTAATGTCACTACAGTCATAGCAAATAATTCCACTTTCATGATCTCCCCATGGTCAAACTAACTTCAATCCCGTAGCTTTGAACTAATACTAACTGACCTCTTCCTAAGTCAACTAACTTCCAAATGAGACAGAGATAACTTTAGTGTCTCGCCACTACGACAGTGACCCAAAATGTTTCAGGTATTCATGCGAGAAACCAAATTTGACACTTTGGTAAGCGACTTCTATCTAGGGTATGTATCTGGGTTTGCATACGCACCCCTAATCAAAGTTAAAGTGTGTGTGACCGATTCTTACAACTTTTCTATTTCTTCAGAACCCTTCGAGTCACACACAGTAGTTCTCTCTTACACTCTAGATCAAAAAGTTTGGGCATCATGTTCAGTAATGACCAACAGACATCTAACCCTTGCAGAACATCGAACCACGAAGTTGGCTAAATCCAGGAACACAGATCCTACCTGGCTTAAATACTTACGTTCTACTTGTGAGCAGTATTCCATTTGCAATAAAACTTAAGACGTATGCTGTGACAAGTAGACAAATACAGTAGGAGAATTGAGGAAAATTGCATATAAATAAGCAGTACAGGAAGTATAAATTATTGAATTTTTATATTAAAATTATAGTTGGTGGAATATGTTTTGGTTTATTCACCTGTTTCGGATATCAAGTCGCTGCAGTTTGCTTTGCTTGTTTGCGTTGACTGATTAATAACAAAATGTATTTTCGAGTCACCTAGAATATCTATGTAGCATAATTTTTGTAGGAGCTCGTGAGCTCTAAGTGAAAAACATTTTTTATGAGATACTGTACGTTTGATGGCGTATGGAAAATTCCGACAGACACTGCGTGTTTACTATTATGCAAAATAACCTACAAATTTCGATAGACGTACCCGAAATATTTTCCAGCTCAATTTTTTTTGTGTCCATGCTATTGTTTGTACACCTCTACCTAACTTCCCAGATATACTGTAATGTATTACTAGTATTTTTATGTGGTATATTTACGATATTGTTGAAAATTTTCGGCCGTAACTAACTTTCTCTAACAGCAAACACAAGGTAATCATTCTGAAGAATATCATCAGGAATGTCCTCTAAGCACCTGAAATTTAGATGAGTTTACTTAAATCCTCCCGTCTGCCTGGCGCTTGAACTGCGTTGCAGAGTATTTGAAATACTAGTTTTTCAACGAAAATATTCAACGTGCGTCCAATGGGCTGATCTCCGAAAGGAACACACATTTCAGGCGAGAGATGTTGAGTGCCTTCAAGACGTCACGCACATTAGAAACACAATTTCAGAGTACTCCGAAATGGCTAAAAACTGCTTTTTTCAAATGCTATATCTGAAAATAAATGCTTAAGATAAACGCAAGGGCTCTGCGCTGAACTGTCTTAAAGAATTTTCACAGATATAATAATAGGGTGAACCCTGAAAGTCCTGTAGGTACACGCACACCAGCTCAGAGCTTTGCTTTTAGCGGCGATGGCGCACTTGATGCGCATGTCCGTGTCGCCCTTACCGCTTCGTCGCTTCTCGACCTCAAAAGCATAAAAGAAGCCCGTAGGCGGGAGCTTTCTTCTTAGTTTGCTTTATCCACGTGGGCGTTATCCAAGCTGAAAACACTACTGTAAGAAACGAGACTGGGGAGGTGACGTTTGCAAATGGAGGGGGTAGTGTTACAGGACATGCTGCAGTGGGGGTTCTGACAGCCGTTCCTGGAACGAGAGATGACTTCGCTCCCTTTATCAATTATCCTCCTCGCCCAAGGTTTCTTGGAAGGATGACCACTGAATTCTCTTTTACTGAGAGGCTGAAGAATATAGTTTAAATAATTTGCTCGTACACGACGAAAAAATCAATGTTGGCAGAATCTGGTTACTTCTTTTAAAGATGATATTAAAGACTAATGTACAATGAATCCTAAACTAGATTAAAAACACCTTAAAGAAACATTTCAGGCAAAAACTTAACTCGATTTTCAGAGGAAAAGCAAGAANCTTAAAGAAACATTTCAGGCAAAAACTTAACTCGATTTTCAGAGGAAAAGCAAGAATGAAAAGCAATATTTTTGTGCTACTCAGCTAATTTATATACAACTAAATTTTAATATCGTTTGCCAATAATGCAACTAAGCAAAGTATTTCAGTTCAGGTAGAGAGTGCGAAACAGTCTACACTTTCCTAGACTTATGTACATTATTACAAAATATATTATGTTCTACAACCGAAAATGAAATATGAGCGTTAAGTGATTTCTAATTACACGTGTAATTTTGTCATTTTTAGACAAAGAATCAGACATACCATTAAAGTATCTTCAATAATATATTTATGCGGCTTGCAACNCAGAATCTGGTTACATCTTTTAAAGATGATATTAAAGACTAATGTACAATGAATCCTAAACTAGATTAAAAACACCATAAAGAAACACTTCAGGCAAAAACTTAACTCGATTTTCAGAGGAAAAGCAAGAATGAAAAGCAATATTTTTGTGCTACTCAGCTAATTTATATACAACTAAATTTTAATATCGTTTGCCAATAATGCAACTGAGCAAAGTATTTCAGTTCAGGTAGAGAGTGCGAAACAGTCTACACTTTCCTAGACTTATGTACATTATTACAAAATATATTATGTTCTACAACCGAAAATGAAATATGAGCGTTAAGTGATTTCTAATTACACGTGTCATTTTGTCATTTTTAGACAAAGAATCAGACATACCATTAAAGTATCTTCAATAATATATTTATGCGGCTTGCAACGTAGTTTTCATCTTCGCCGCTTGTAGGCCTTATATGAAGTTTACGATAACTATGACTACCGACGTGGTGGCACCTATTATTGTCTGGCGGACTCAACTCGGCACCGATTTGTTTTTCCACAAATACTATATATATGTTCTTATATTTGTTCGTTGCGTTTTTCCTAAGTGCAAAATATTCTACTCGCCTCTGGTAATGTTCAAGTTCGTAGTCAATTTTAGCACACTCAAACTCTCCTTCCTGATGGTTTTACGGCTTGAGCCGCCCTGGGTACACAATAAGTTGGTTCTCCCCAACACACCAACAAACATAAAAAACACTATACCAGTTTTGGTTTGGGAGAAAATAGTCCCTTAGCTTTACTTCGGAAAGCTTCCACTATCCACCACTAGTGGACCCGTCGTGTTCCTGGCCTGCAACCAGCGACCGTAAAATAATTTCCAAGTGCGTTCTTATAAATCCGTTAAGCTAATTTCAAGTTTACATCTTTTATTTACACTATCTCGGACCATCCTGCCATCTCACCACCATTTTGTTACGTCCATTGCTACTGTTTTATCTAGTTTAGTTTACCATAANCTCGGACCATCCTGCCATCTCACCACCATTTTGTTACGTCCATTGCTACTGTTTTATCTAGTTTAGTTTACCATAACCAATTTGTTAGTTTTTAAAATATTTTTGCTTATTTTCTCTAACCAGATTTTTTTTTTATTTCTCCTTAAGCAGAATCTTCAGTGACATCACTGAAATCTACTTTTAATATGATGTCTTTTGTGTGCAAATATAATGACACTATTAAGTGGAGTGAAATTTATTTGGGTGGCCCGTAACATAGAGTTCTTCAGAGCCAGCGAGGGTGAAGCAAGGTGGAAATGGAGCAGCGCCGGAATGCAAGGGTGTTGTAAAGTGGAGAACCCCGAGAAAACCCGTAAATCAGCAGCATCGTCCGGCACGATTCCCACGTGCGAAAATCCCGGTGACCCAGCTGGGAATCGAAACCAGTTCGCCTTGGTGGGAGGCAAGTAGTCTGACCACTACGCCACCACGGCTCCAATACTATTTAGATTTCCTTCACCGAACTACGATATTTTTTCGTTCTTTTTTCTTTTATGTGCTGAGAACCATATTCCTGCTGAAAAACTACTCAAAGGCGAGTTTAGATAGGTCCTTATTGCAAAGCATACCTCACGCACTCCAGTTAAAGAATCGGAATACGAAGCTAATTAACCAAGTTTTTTTAAAAACAGTCTCAGAAATAATGTAATTTAGAAGAAAACCATTAAAGAATGTAAATTTACGTTTATAATTTCACCTTACAAATTGCTACTAAATGTTGGCCTTCCTACTATCCCCCCTTCTCATCAAAAACTTGGTGTGCTCCTGGGCCTGGGCCCAGTGGCCCCATTTATAAAACAAGAAGTTGCTGATATACCTAATGAGCCTAAGTTCGTAAACATGGGTGCAATTGCTTTTTTAATGTAAAAGCTAAATTGGTAGGAAGGAATTGACTTCTCTTTGAAAGCAATAACTTCATAAATGAAACCAGAAACTTATGCAACAGTAGGGAGACCAATTACACGTACACACACATACCTTACCCGGGACTTGAACCTAGACTACTTCGTACTATCAGCTAGCGTGCAATCCGCCGCATTACGGAGGTCGGATTCAGGGCATCAACTTTGGATTTAATAAGTCTAATATTTCGAATGAAAGGGTTTCCTAACCTTAAATATTTACGGGGTCTTCATTTTGAAAACAATTGACTAAGCCACATAAATGATGTAATTTTACATGACCTTCCGTAGCGTTCACTGTGTGAAGAATTTGATGGAAATCGGTTGTTTGGTTCCTGATATGACACAAATAACTTAATTTACTTATTTGATGTTATCGTACAAAATTTCGAAACGAAGATACTGTATATACGATGCTTCAAATGTATAATGCCTACATACACATTTCAGTTGAATTGGGTTAAATGTTTAATATATATGTCAAACTTATCTAAATGATTTATGANCTGCCTACATACACATTTCAGTTGAATTGGGTTAAATGTTTAATATATATGTCAAACTTATCTAAATGATTTATGAAGATGTCATTTTGAACGTCGTTGTCTAGCCCATTTAAAACATGGAAGTTTACATGGCCTTATGTTGCAATTATGATGTGCACAATTTGGTACAAAAGTATTGGAAATTATACAGTGTAACATATTGTGGTAATCGGTTGATTGGTGCTCGAGTCATGGCATAAAAATTCAATTATTTTCATGTGGCGATCTTTCTAAATGGAGGACAAAAAAAGTAATATAGCAGCAATTTCGATGATTGTATACTGCCAACATACAAAACTACGATAAATAGATTACATAGTTTCGTAGATATCGCCCACAAAACTAAAATGATTTTATAGCCACTATTTTGAAAATAAGTGTCGTATTTAAAAAAANTTTCGTAGATATCGCCCACAAAACTAAAATGATTTTATAGCCACTATTTTGAAAATAAGTGTCGTATTTAAAAAAAATGCATTTTTCATTATTATGGCCTACTACAGTACATATTCGCCTAATTCTGTACGAATGGGTTGACTGCTTCCCGAGATATTAGATAAAATCTTTTTTTTAATTGGTAGGGCTATCTTACAAAATTGCAGAGAAATGGGGCTCCGCATAGACTAATTTGATGGTTGTAATAGATACTATCATCATAAAAAATGTAGTCGGATTTTGTTTCGTTAATAAAATATGTTGAGACCAAATATTCATATAGCCACCATTTTGGAAATAAGTGCCTGACCTACAAAAAACAAACCATTTTACACCACCTGCTACCCTACTATTTGTTGCCCAAATTTGTAAGGGATCTGCCAATTGTTTTCTCGAGATATGACAAAAAACTTTATTTACTTGCATGGTGCTATCTTAAAAATGGCAGATAAAAGGTGCTCTATGTACATACAGTTGATAGTTGTAATATCTACTGCCAACATACAAAGTTATGTTAGAATCAATACATAGTTTCGACGATATATCATTCTAAGCTAAAATGGCTTTATTGCCACCATTTTGAAAATATGTTTCTGAGATGCTTAAAACATATTACTTNTTTTAATTAACATCACCTATATCGCTTTTACTTGTTTATCAAATTTTGTACGAAACTCTTGATAAATTACCAAGTAAGGATATAATAAATGTATAGACTGGTATGGTGCTACCTTCCTAAATGGCCAACAGAAGTGGTTATTTGTTGGTGTATATGATGCTTGTAACAGATACTTTCAGTATACGAAATTTGGTCGAAATTGGTTCAATGTTACGACAGATACCAAATAAACTTAAAGCTTTGTATGGCTACCATTTTGAAAATAAGTAACTAGTCAATTTCAATCACTTAAGTTTCATGACCTCCCATAGTATTACTTACCGCCGATGTAGGTGAGAATTGGTTTAAATGTTTTTGAGATATAATGTAAAATGTTTATTTTTTAAATTGGTGCTTTATTTCAAAATGGCGGACTATCTTCAATATCCATTTCAAAATTTAATGCTTACGCAATGCTCTGCTAGCTTAAAAAATTTGGTTTAAATGGGTTGAATGGTTCCTGAGATATGACATATTACCCAAAATATGAAATGGTCGTCATTTTCAAAGTAAGTGCCCGTCGTGGTCAAAAACTATAAAAGTCAGGTGTCCTTACTAAGTGTTATATGTGCACCAAGTTTGATTAAATTCTGTTAAAGCGTTCAAAAATGGAAAGGGTGACACACATGCCCAGACACACACACAAACACACACACTGACATGAAAGTGATCTCATAAGTCTTTCTTTCCTACGAAAAGTAGACTGAAAAGATGATCTGATTACATGTTTTCACAGAAATTTGCATTAAAGGCTAANAGTCTTTCTTTCCTACGAAAAGTAGACTGAAAAGATGATCTGATTACATGTTTTCACAGAAATTTGCATTAAAGGCTTAACTGACTTCCAAACACGAGGTAACTTTCTCTGGTACGATTTCAGTGGCATTCTAGACAATCCGTTTTACTCGGTCGCTGCAAGTAGCTTATGCACAGTTTCCCTAATAGACAGGCTGTCGCCACCGTATAACCCTTGCCGTCGTCCCTTATTCAGATCCACGCACCATAATCCCGACTAATTTCTTATCTGCACTGAATCACGTCGCCATTGTCCAATTGAGTCTCGCAAATAATATTCATTTCCGGTATCTAAGAGGTACATCTGAATGGTACATACGAAGTTACTTTCACCGAACCTAACTTTACACAGCTGAGACACTTTTGCTTCTAGTTCCCAGGTCTTGTGCCTGGCACCCGCTGCCATCTTTGTACAAAACTCAAGAAAGGTCCACATTAAACAAAAATGTATAAACATATAACAATGTTATTTTCGATCCTTAGAACAGATAGTTCGTAAATGTTAAAGGAATGTGTCACGAGTTTTCAGTTATTCTGCTGTCGCCATTTGAGAAAAATATGGTAACATTATTACATATGCTAAGTTTACTTGTTTTAAAAAAAACACATTTCCAGTTACCACTTAAATGTAAATATATTGGAGGCTTGAAACGTTGGACTTATTTTATATGACTACGAAAAGATAAATAGATGTTTTTTTCACAGTCAAACGTGTATGACGTACGCAATCGAGGAATTGAAAACACTAGCACCAGAGCTTCTGACACTTAGTCCGCAGCCGAGGTTCATACCGGCGTTGACTTCTAAGTGAGGAATAGATGAGATGTCCGCTCGACTTTATCGAGCTGCCTCAGCCGGCGGTGGAATCGCCAGTCGAATATGTGTATCTGGCATGAATGATTACGACCGTCGTAACACCAAGAGCAGCACGCGTATTCTCTCATTGGGTAGAGAGAGAGAGGGTGTGGCAATAGAAGGTCAGCGGCGCGGACGCGATAGCAGCGGCGTCGGGAATTACAATACACGCTGCAGCGGTGCTCGCTGACGGACTGCTAAGAGACGCGGTGGGGGTCGGCGAGTGTTGAGGGGGGCTTTGTGATCGGAATGCACTGCACATTTGTGATCCCCTTCGCGGCACGTTTCCGCGAGATATGCGATCAACTGGGCTCACGGCTGAGCGCGTTAGCCGGCCATCCAATGCCCGGGTGTTGCCACGTCGACAACGACCCCCGGAGGGTCGATAACGTCATAGGCTCGACGCCGGGGGTATCACCAACAGAAACCCACTGTCGACGCAGACCACTGCGTCAAGTGTTCTCGGAATTAGTGGGATCCGTCACTCCGATAACTTGGGTTGGATATATAATTTTTACCCTTCTCTGAAATGAAAAGATTGTGAAGAAAAATGTGTAATAAAAAAGGCGTCGGAAAAACAGATGTAAGCTTGTGAGCAATGTGCAGAACTGCAAACATTCTGTGCTAACTGTATCTATTAAAAATGTTGTGTACAAAATTTATTTTTGGCAATTTAGTGATAGTTACTTCCTCCAAATTCTTTAGACAAGTAGCACTACGGTAGGTCAAGTAAACCTACATGTTTTAAGTAGCGCGGTCACTTATTTTCAAAATGACTGCCCTGGAAATATTTCAGGTTAGTAAACTTATCATTCAAAATGATTTATGGATTACATCCCAAATTAATGCTGCGAATCCTATCTCCGTAATGTAGTTGGTTGTACTCCAGCTCATGGTACGAGGTTTTCCGGGTTTGAGTCTGGGGTAAGGCACGTGTGTATTTGTAACTGACTCAGTATTTTTGAATATGTTTCTGGTTTAATCTCTAACAATATTGCTGTCTCCGAGACGTCAAGGCCAACCCTTNATTTCAGGTTAGTAAACTTATCATTCAAAATGATTTATGGATTACATCCCAAATTAATGCTGCGAATCCTATCTCCATAATGTAGTTGGTTGTACTCCAGCTCATGGTACGAGGTTTTCCGGGTTCGAGTCTGGGGTAAGGCACGTGTGTATTTGTAACTGTCTCAGTATTTTTGAATATGTTTCTGGTTTAATCTCTAACAATATTGCTGTCTCCGAGACGTCAAGGCCAACCCTTCATCTAAGCTTTTGATAAATTAATTAAAAATTATTTGCCCCCATGTAGAGTAAAGTAGGATAATATGTTAAATCAGTAACTTCTTGTTGAAGATAGCGTCATTTGAATAATAAATCACTCAAATCCTATCTCAGGAACCACTAAACCGATTCGTGACAAAATTGGGACAATTATACTACTATGGTAGCAGACCATTAAAATAAAATAAATTATTTACGTATGCCAGGGACTAATTCTCAAAATGGCGACCGTACAATTAAAATTTTGTAATCCATGTTATTATTATATATGAATAAATCGATCTTGCTACAATAGCTGAACCTCGTGCAAGAAATAAATACACTACGCACAGTCTTTCTTCTGCTGTATTGGAAGGTAGTACTATAATCTCACGTCATATCTCGAGAATCACTCAATCTATTCCCACCAATTTTGTCATAGAAGTTAACATATAGGCTCCCACTATAAAGATACGTGATTTTAATATAGCAGACATACATTTTCCAAATCGCGGTATTATAACTACTTATATAGTCCTCAAATTTACAAGCAGGTAGCATTCAGTTTCCACTTTAATTCACATATTCTAAATTTTTTCTGCCATTTTGTGATACAGTGCCAATATTACACTTGAGCAACAACATAAATTAATCTCAGCAAATTAACATGCTAATAACACTGTTACAAACAGCATGAGGAGAGTAACTTTAAATGAATTGGCGTCTTGTATTCTGTACTGTTTTGTATCATATTGTATGTATTGAAAGTCAAAGCCATTTGAATCCAACTAGGAGTGCTGGTAGTTTTCTTTGTGGACATTAAAAACAAACAAACGATAATTTAATTTGGTTAAATTTACAAACGGTCACACTGGGTGAACTTGCCGGCCTCCCAACATTACTGCAAAACGAGATTAAGTGCCGTGAAAACAGTTATCTCTAAACTTGAAGCGATCTTCTCTTGTGAGAGGTAACCCCACCGCATTGATTTGAAATCACTCCTACGTATTTACAATGTCGATGATTTTTTTTTAATGCATTTCCACACATGCTGTTGGTTCGGATCATAAAGCCAAATTACGCGGGTTCTAATTTTCGAATGCATGAATCTATAATTTATCAATGCATTCGGACGCTATATGGAATCTATAGAACGCATAGTCAGTAAATCTTACTCCCCCTGAGAGATTATATTATAAGATCGTCAGAATAATTACAATTTATTTAATTTCATCACTAAAAATAATGGTTGTTATTTATTAAAATCAGCGAAACTGGAAAATCTGTATGGCGTGTTGAAAGGATTTCCTCCTAAATCTCTCAGCTAACGGAATCCTGTTTTCATGTCCCGGATCCTACTTCAATTTTTCTGGCTGTATTGACAAGGCAGGTAGTGCTTAACGTCTCGTCGACATCGAGGTTATTACAAACGAAGCAAGTTGTTCAGAAAAGCAGGAACGGTGAAGGAATCGGTCATGATTTGTATGTAGGAACCATCCCAGCTTTCAAATAGAATGATTTCGGAAAGACCACGAAAACCGAAATCAGGACGGCCGTACCGAACCGGGAATCGAACCTGTGTCCTCCCGAATGCGAGTTCCGTCTTTAAGCAAGCNACCGGGAATCGAACCTGTGTCCTCCCGAATGCGAGTTCCGTCTTTAAGCAAGCAGAATTCTTGTTACTGTTTTGAAAACAATCCTCAAAACTGTAATGAAAGACCTCTACACTGACAGCATATCACACTGCTGAAGAATATGGTTTATATGTCCCTTAATATTCAGCAGTCTAACTGAACTGTCACAGCTACTTTCGACCGGTGTCTAAAGCTATAACGTAGCCCCTTGGTTATGAATTTGTGAGCGAATATCTGGAGGACGGTAAAATTTAAGATGTGAGATAAAAATTTTTCGTTGAGTTCGATGTTTGAAGAACCGTTATAAGTAGATAAATTATAATTATACTTAATGTAAATTGTACGTAACGTCGGGGTTTCATGAAATTACCGTTTCCAGTTTAGCAGTTGTAACAGATATTCACTCACTGACACTTTTTTTGAGACGNCGGGGTTTCATGAAATTACCGTTTCCAGTTTAGCAGTTGTAACAGATATTCACTCACTGACACTTTTTTTGAGACGTACTTTGTGCCATATCAAATCCTTTTTCTAATATCGTCCATAAACTCACGTTTTACCTCCACGCTCAAGAAATCATTTTAAAAAATACGTCATTTCCAAATAACTATTCGTATCGCATATTAAGCCGCAGATGTTAATTTTAATAAACAGCGCCCTCTTTATTGCAGTGTTTCTAGAGGAAGTCATTATTTAAAATGGAAACAGTTGCACATTGGCGAATGATAGGTTTTCTGATGACGATGTCAATTNCGGGGTTTCATGAAATTACCGTTTCCAGTTTAGCAGTTGTAACAGATATTCACTCACTGACACTTTTTTTGAGACGCAGTTTGTGCCATATCAAATCCTTTTTCTAATATCGTCCATAAACTCACGTTTTAGCTCCACGCTCAAGAAATCATTTTAAAAAATACGTCATTTCCAAATAACTATTCGTATCGCATATTAAGCCGCAGATGTTAATTTTAATAAACAGCGCCCTCTTTATTGCAGTGTTTATAGAGGAAGTCATTATTTAAAATGGAAACAGTTGCACATTGGCGAATGATAGGTTTTCTGATGACGATGTCAAATAAATTTCTCCGGTGACAGGCTGCGCCATTCAAGTAGTGTTATTCAGACACACAAAATAAATCAGACGCATATTACTGGAATGAAAGTTTCACGTTATTACGCAATTGTCATTTAGTAGAGAATAAAATTTTTATTCATAGTTAAATAATACTGGTTACAGATTGCATCTTAAGCGCTATTATTGCAACCACTGAAAGTTTTGGCAAGAACACAATTGTTTTGTGTTCACCAAAAGTTAATTTAGCTCGATTGGCTCTAAATATGTTGTAATCGTTAAAATTGTTTGTCTGTGTAGGTTGAACAAGTTGTTTCACACGAAGCTTTATGCNTATTACGCAATTGTCATTTTGTAGAGAATAAAATTTTTATTCATAGTTAAATAATACTGGTTACAGATTGCATCTTGGGCGGTATTATTGCAACCACTGAAAGTTTTGGCAAGAACACAATTGTTTTGTGTTCACCACAAGTTAATTTAGCTTGATGGACTCTAAATATGTTGTAATCGTTAAAATTGTTTGTCTGTGTAGGTTGAACAAGTTGTTTCACACGAAGCTTTATGCCCGTGGAAGTCTGTAAGGAAACCGACAGCCGCGGCTTCTCGTGGCAGCACATACAGTACATCCTGCCTATGTAAAGCTGCCCGCCACCCAGCAGCTATGTAGGCCTACTCGTGAGATGAGTTTCGAGTGAGAAGCTAGGTGGACGCCTACCCGCCGCGCCGTGCGGACTTGCTGGCGTTGTTCGCGAGCCTCTCTTTGAAGTCCCGACACCGCTCGTGCAGGTACTAGTGCTTCGGCCGCTCGCTTTGCGTAGCCTCGTAGCGCCGCACAGCCAATGCGAACCCGAGCAACTGCTGGACTCTGCCGCAGTGCCTACGCCGACGTACATTTACAAAGAACTCTGAGAGGATGTTACGGGACGCTTTTATTGCTTTGCCTTCGCACTCCGGTCAGTAGGCAGGAAATACGATATAAAACGAAGGTTACAATGGACCCCGACGGAGGAGGAGAACTCATTTTCAAAGGGAGAAACGTGGGAAATATTTGACTCTGTACCTAAATTGAGTCTCTTAATGGCGGATACATCATATATTTGGAAACAGCCTCCTCTCAGTGTTTAATTGATTCTGATTTTGTGCAACAAGTTCTGGGAATATGCATTGTGAATGTTTGTGTATGTATGAGTATTCTATAACGAAATAATTGCAATGTTTTGACAGTTCTAAAAGTAGTTCTGTGTGCAGGTGTGTTCATAGCAACAGCTGTGTATCCCTCTAGAAAAGATGATAAACTAAGTAGTACTTGTCTGTCGAACTCTGCTCAGAAATTAAATACTTTGGGTAAAGGCTTTAACCGGTAAAATTACATTTAAAACTAAAAATTTCAATTATTATTTAATAATTTAATAAGGTTACTGAAAATACATCTCCCAATAAATTGGTTGGTACTTTGCCAATATTTGTCTATATGCGCGATTTCATAAAATATAAAACGCAAAAAAAAAAACACGTTTACGTTTCGTATATATAAGATTAATTCATTTATTATGCTTTCAGTCAATGATTTCAGCTTCATAGTTTACATTTTTTCGATGAAGGCGCTAACGAATATGATCTTCGTGCTAGGTTTTCACTTGAAACCATTTTGTTTTATTGGATAAGTTACACTGATGGAGCACTTTTTAATTTATTACAGAAGCGCAATTTAGTTAATATTCTTCTTGAGACGGCAATTGATGTTGTTTGTACGATAAAGAGGCAGTTTGGGTGTTAATATTATTTTCGGGTTTCGAGCAACATGTTTCTCGTACGAAAATAACAGGCACATTTGTATTATAAAACTTTCTTTATTTTAGCTTTTTTTTTCTTAAAAATAGTGTTTATTATTGCGCATCGCTTTTCAGCTAATACGAATAGATACGTGAATTCTGTCATTATAAGTATGTTTTCATTAATTTTTTTAGTGAGGATAACATTAATCCTAACCATAAAACGTGCTACTGAGAAATTCATTTGCTAGAACATTAAATTGACTCTGCAATATTATCGAATTGTACAACAATATTCTTTTCTTAAGTAGGTAATGGAAAAATTTCTTTACTTACGCCTTTTTTCCGTTTCAAAGGTTTTTCCATTTTACTACAAAAGAGTACCAGTTCCAAAACAATAAAGTGGCAAACAAATAATAATACTTAAGGTAGGTTAAACAACCTTACTACTTTTACGTTATAAGTTATTTACACAATACACTATGCACTTTGCAAACATTACTATTGTTTATGAATTATTAAAATGCTGGCACAAGACGCTATGTTTAAATTTTTTGCCTAATGGTTACCCCAAGTACTTTACAGGGCAACAAGTTAATTAGTTTGCTAGCTTCGATACGAAATAATTAATTTTTTGTACACGCAATAAAAGTGGTTCGTTAAATTTTTACAACAAATGGAATATTTGCATGTGTCGCTGGCACAGCGACCTTAAACATACTGGTTAGAAATCAAAAGCACTGCCTTTTCACCCTGCGGAATAAACACGCACCAGTTAAGTTACGTTTCTCTTCAGATTTCTACACGACTGCTGCTTTCTGACCACGTAAAGTAAAGTAAATTAATAATTAGCCCACGAACTATTTCCTGTCTGCGTATCTCTCCGTGGTCTCCTGTGCATCGGCAGCCCTTCCAGAACTGCCAACATGACTTTATTCTTCACTGTCCCATTCATTAGCTGATACAGTCTCATGTGTATGGGGCGTTTTTGGTTTCGTTAACGTATTACCGCATACATGTTGTTATAAATCTGAACTCATTTGTAAGATGTGTGTGTGTGTGTCGTAATATATATATATATATAAATATATATACATATATAATTATTTATGTTAATACTTTACTTGGAACCTGCTGCTATTGCAGCGTTCTCGTAGGTTAAGGTCTCGTAGTAGCACTGATAAAGCCCCGACCTTGAGAAGAGGACTGTGTGGAGATAGGCCTGGAGGGTAGATGGTTTTGATGAACACCACAGGATAATGAAATGCATCACTTATCTTTACAGTTAAGTACACGGAATTGTACTCAGTTTCTATCCCTTATAAAAAATTAAACAAAAATAAATAATGGTTTATCATCAGGTTAACGTTGTTCAATCATATTAACATTTCAATTAGCAATATATTTTCAATATTTTTTTATTGACTTTAAAAATATAAACCAAATATTGGATAAACTTATTTTTGTCTTATGTCAATATATAGAATTAATGCTACTGAATTATTAAATTAACAATAAATATCATCGTGATCAAAAGCTCTGATTTGATAGAAAATGAAATAAAACAAATGTCCTCGCCATTGTAAATAACACGTTTTTTTTACAGTTATGTATATGATTAGCAAGTTTATCCTTCTGACAGTTCTGTTTGCCAGAAATAATTTAAATGTTGCAAAATAAAGTTTGGTTACTACTGTGCCAGAAAACCTTCAGACACATGTGACGGACACACCGTTTCTTCTTCCTTCAGTGGAGATTATTTTGAACTTTACAAAATATTCACAGTACAACCCAACAAGAGCCACAATGAGATAACGATTCCCGATAAGGTTTGTGAAAGTTGGAATACACAGATTTTCTTTTCACTTATAATATTTCGAGCCCAAAGTATCTTATCTTTATAAAAAAAATTCCAAATATAATTCTGGTAGATAATATAAAAAATATAATACACTACAATCTTGATTGAAATATGAGACCACGGTGGTCATATACAATTTAAGTGTATTAAAATTGGAGTATATTAAAATGTTACAAAATACAATATTTCTGAAAATACTTCACATGAATATAAACCCCATTATAAAAAAGACCACCTACCTTTGGATATTATATAAATCGACTAGGTACCCCTACCCTTCAAAGGAACGTAAGTTCCAGTGAACTCTGCCTGGGAGAGTCTCTTGGTCATCTCTGCCCAAAAGCAGAAAGACCCTCCTATTTAATCCCAACTGTGTTTACAAAGAAGTCTCTATATAATTTTCAAATATTCTTGGACGCCACTTGTGGTTATTTGTGACATCACAGGCAGCACGCATGTGCCAAAAAGGCTTCTAAAGAGGNGGGGGGGGGGTGACACGATGTGAGGGCGACCACAGTTCACGCACGCAGTCAGGCGGATCCCTTCGTCGACTATCGCTCAGGTATGCTCGACGTGTTCGCGAGCTTCCATACCCACGCAGTTTGAAACATAGCTCGTGGCGTGTTAATATTTGTGTAGGTGAACGTCGAAAATGTGATAACAGTCATAATACACAGATGGCATGTGTTTATACACGCATAATCTCAAAAGGAAACAAGAAGTTACCGATATAACTAGTGAGCCTACTTCCCTCTACATGGATTCAAATAGTTTGGATGACATTCTTAAAAGTGTAGGTTGTAGATAGACCTTGACATCTTGTTAACAAACATATCGTTACTGACGTAACTAGAAACATACGCAGTACCAGTGATAAAATTACACTTACACGCGTGCCTTACACAGGACTCGAGACCAGAACCCCTCGTACCGTAATCTGGCATATATTGTGGAGGTAGGATTAGCTAGGACACGGAGCATCAACTTTAGTTGTAATCAATTTAAATTTTGTAAGAGTGGTAACGTTACATAGATTGCTGTAGCAATAATTGTGTGCCAAATTCGGTGTGAGTTGGTTTGTTGACCCCCATTTTTTCATGTGATATTATATTTATAAATGACGGTCGAAAATGTTATGTAAAAGCACATTTCATGTTTGTCATAGACACTAGCAGCATATAAATTTGGTTGAAATGAGCTGGGGCATATAGCATAATAACGTATAATGTTTACCCGACTGGAATGTTGAAAATATGTCTCTACCGCAAATCATACAAATTCAGATTTAGATGAACTTAAAAAGTACTATAACTTGTGGGCTGAGTATGGTAGGGATCGGTTGATTCTTTCCCGAATTAAGTCACAGAAACTTTATTTGTTACATGTCGCGCTATCTTACAAAATTGTGGAGTAAAGGGGCTCTGTATAGACATATTTGATAGCTGTAACATTTAATGCCAAGAGAGTAAGTTGAGTTAAAATTGTTATATCGTTTCGTAGAGCATACTAAGCTAAAAGATTTATATGGCCGCTATTTTGAAAAGAGTTGTCTGGTCCTCTTAAAACGAATCAGTTAATATGGCCTACTGTAGTACTACTTGGTTGTCAAACTAGTTAGGAATCGATTAATCTGTTCCCGATAAATAACATAATTTATTTTTTCATGAGGCACTAGCTTACAAAACGGCAGGAAAAGAGGCCGTGTGTAGACATATTTTATTGATGTAAGAGAGACGGCCAACATACAAAGTTAGGTTGTAATTTGTTGCATTTGTTCGTAAATAAAGTTTAAAAAGGATATATTGTTTATGCGGCCATCATTATTGAAACTTAAGTTTAGCTTACTAAAATCATACCATTTTACATGGCAGCCCGTTGTACTTCTTCTCTGCCAAATTTGGTACAAATCCTTTTGTTTATTCATACGGCGCTATCTTACAAAATAACTGACAAAGGAGGTTATGTGTTTGCATATTTGATTTTTGTAGTAGTCACATAATACGAAGTTTAGTTGAAATTGGTCATACGGTGTGGTAGGTTAAGGAAATTAACCAAAAATATTTATATCACCGCCTTATCGAAATCTAGTGTCTTATCTATTCAGATCGCATTTGTTTGGATGGTGTGCCAAAGTATTAGGGCCTACTTGCATGTCGAATTTGATAGAATCGGTTTAGTAGTTTCTGGAATATTATGTAAAAATTTCATTTCTCATTTATATGACGTTATATTCCAAAATGGCGAACCAATACAATAATAATATCATTGCATAATTCCAGTGCTTAGATGGTTCACTGTCAGAATACGAAATATGGTTTAAATCGATTAAATAATGGCCGAAACGGACATAGCATAAAACAATTTTTAATGGCTGACATTTGTAAAATAAGCATTTTGTATTGTCAAAAACTATAAAAGTAAGATATCCTTGCTAAGTATACCGAGTTTGGTGAAATTCTGTCCAAGGATTCGAAAGCTTTCAGAGGGGGCATACAAACACAGTCTCGCATGCATACACATATAGACGCACACAGGCAGCAAAGTGATCTCGTAAGCCTTTCTTTCCTTAGGAAAGTAGGCTACAAACACAGCACGGTGTATTCTACTGACCGTCCAATTCGTGAAATAGAGATACCAAATAGCTGAACCTGCTCAGTTCTCACAAGTCTGCAACTGGGATGGAAATGAAACTTTCTTTTTTACAGTAGAGCCGGGGACACACTATCATCACGTGGCGTAGATTCACGTAATGTGAGTAAGTACGAATGTGACGTGACGCGCCAGAGATGTGCACACTACCCACACGTCACACTACCACAGTCCGCAGTCGTACAACAGCCATGGACTGGTGCAGCTAGACGAATTCATCGGGAAGTGAAGATGTCGAAAATGTTTGTGCGAACCTGGCGGCCAACACAACGGTCATCCGATGAAACGTATGGATCCATGAGATCAACATGAAACGTAAGCTGAGGGGCAAATTCCATAATTTAGTCAAGGAGTTAGGATAGCACCCCGGCCGCTATGAGATTTGCTTTAGAAATGACAAAGGAGGACTTTTAATTTAAACACTGTTAGGAGTAAGCGTCAAATTAAAGGAAGCCTTACCAATGATTTTTGTCACCACTAACAGTGAATACTGACCTGGGGTTTGTAGCTTGCCCCGCTCCACAGGACAGTATTGACTTCTCAGCAACGTAACACAAACTAGATTGATATTACCACAGATTTTTCACTCAGGATCACTCGCGGCAACAATTCTCTGTAGACTAAAAACAACATACAGAAGACACTTGGAAGAAACAGAATTATAAAATACCACTAGCTACTGACCAATAAATACACACACAACTTAAGCCAAGTAGATTGGATTTAATTTTTAAAAAAATGCGGTTTGATCGTAACACCATGAAATAAATTACAATCTGTGCAAATATTAAGTACAAATTCATTACTAGTTTCAAAATTAGTTTTACTTCGTGTGGCCTTAACTATGAGTGTAGCCTTCTCGTACGTATCTCTTATTAAAATTTCAAAACTAATTTTGTCCTTTAGAATTCCTTAATTTCTTTCAAAAGAATGTAAATTATATAAAATAACAGTTTTTCACATACCAACTCAGTTGGGAGAACAAAATATATATTGTCAGGCTTCGTACGTAAATGGGCACAGCAACTTTAATATACTGAAGATCCAAGATGGCGTAAATTAAGCCAAAATATTTCACAAACATTATTCATTATTTACTGACGACGACTCTACTTTGAAATTCAAAATACTTAGCTGGAAAATCTTTATCGTAGCAACATCTCGTATCTTCTTAGGCTGGTTCCGCTGGTGACTGGTCATAATCTTCTCTCAGATGACTCTCGGGCCTGGGGTATGTTATTACAGTCTATACCCTACCAAACGAATATCGCGGTAGCTCTACTTTGAATTTACTTTCTAGACCACGTAGGTAGCACGTGCAGACTAATTTTTGTTATTCTGTACCGCGCGTATTCGCCCCGTCGGGCAGTCTGCGTGACGGTTCGTAACTCAGCCAATTTAATCAGCAAATTAAATTTTCCTGCCAGGCCGATAACCGACTAGGTCTCAACCTGCTTGGCAGAAACAAGGGGGCTAGAAGCGTCACATTTAAACGACGCCTTCAAACATCGAGCCTATCACGTGACTGCCACATCATATCTCACACATTACGTTGTGTGTTACCATGGCAACCAAACAACAATTTACTCAATGTAAAATGGCCATGATATAAAATCAGAAAGACTTACATGCATAATGAAACTTGAACACACATTCAGGGGTTAAAAAACTTGCAATTAATAAAATAAATTAGATCAGGTGTAATTAAAGTATAGCTACCACAAATAAACAACAAATAGATAAAATAAATATTACGTTAATAAACACATTGCATAATAAACTGAGACAGCTGTGACTGATAAAAGTATCGGTTATTTGAGGCGTTATAGCATAAAGTTATAAGGGATGAAATACTAACCAGAAACACATAGTTCCCAGAAGGAAGCAGCATGGATGAAAATCTTGCAATTTCTTTAAGGTAGGCATTACGACAAATTACACGTAAAAGGTGTAAATGCAATCACACTTTACAAATAATTTTAAATATAATGAAAGATAAATTCACTTCAACCTCATAGCATGTTAAAACCATATGAAATATAATGAAAAGCTAAAATACAGTTCGTAACTCATGGGTACTATTAGTAACAAAGATGCATTTGTTTAATTGCCATGTTTGGCGTAGGGACAGTATAACGTGGCACCACGCTGTTTAGGTCCGCCATGTTCGTAGCATTACACGTCTGGGTATGACAAATGGAAATTACCACTTGGTTAGCTCAGTTGGTAGTAACATGAAACTTTGAAGGCACCAACCAATAAATATAAATAAAGTCCAATGTTTTTCATTATAACAGTTACAATGAAACATTACAGCCACATAAAACTTAGTTGAAATATACGTAACCTCTCTGTCTTATACTTTTCTATTTTTACGTAGCGCTCTAAGCCATTAGGCCATCCTGCACTAAGACCGCAAAATCGGTGGGGAAGAGGGTTCACGCCCTCTGATCGCAGGTGTCCCAGCTACGCACCTGAAGTAATCAGATCCAAAGCCCCAACCTGATTGTCAAGTTCGACCAAGAGACTCCCTACCACTAAGCAGAAGGAATGTGGGGCATGCTATGTCCGAGATATATAACAGTCGCTGTGATATGTTGTCAGAAAACTCTATATAGTGTATACACTGAAGTGTCAAAAAAACTGGTACACCTGCCTAATATCGTGTAGGCCCCCGCGAGCATCCAGAAGTGCCGCAAGACGACGTGGCATGGACTCTACTATTGTCTGAAGGTATGGAGGAGGCATTTCACACAATTAGTCATGCAGAACCGTCCAGAAATCCATAGGAGTGCGAGGTGGTGGAGATCTCTTCTAAAAAGCACGTTGCAAGGCATCCCAGATATGCTCAATAATGTTCATGTCTGGTGATTTAGGTGGCCAATGGCAGTGTCTAAAGTCAGAAGAGTGTTCCTGGAGCCACTCAGTAGCAACTCTCTACATGTGGGGTGTCGCATTGCCCTGCTGTAATTGTCCACGTCCGTCGGAATGTACAATGGACATGAATGGGTGCAGATGATCGGACAGGATGCTTACGTATCTGTCACCTGTCAGAGTCGTATCTAGACGTATCAGGGGTCCCATTTCACGCCAACTGCACACGCCGCATACCATGACAGNACAATGGACATGAATGGGTGCAGATGATCGGACAGGATGCTTACGTATCTGTCACCTGTCAGAGTCGTATCTAGACGTATCAGGGGTCCCATTTCACGCCAACTGCACACGCCGCATACCATGACAGAGCCTCCGCCAGCTAGAATAGTCCCCTGTTGACATGTAGGATCCATAGATTCATAAGGATGTCTCCATACCCATACACGTCCATCAGCCTGATACAATTGGAAACGAGACTTGTCAGACCAGGCAACGTTTTTCCAGTCATCGGCAGTCCAATGGTGGTGTTGGTGGGCCCAGGCGAGGCGTAAAGCTTTGTGTCGTGCATTAAACAACGGTACACGAGTAGGCCTTCGTCCCCGAAAGCCCATATCAATTATGGTATGTTGAATAGTTCGGACACTGGCACTTGTTGATGCCCCAGCATTGAAATCTGCACCAATTGGAGAAAGGGTTGCACGTCTGTCATGTTTAATGATTCTCGTCAGTCGTCGTTTGTCCCGTTCGTTCACGATCTTTTTCCGGCCACAGCGATGTCGAATATTTGATGTTTTACCGGATTCTCGATATTCACGGTACACTCGTGAAATGATCGTACGCGAAAATCCAAATTGTATCGCTACCTCGGAGATGCTATGTCCCATCTCTCGTGCTCCGACTATAATACCACGTTCAATCTCACTGAAATCTTGATAACCTGCCATTGTAGCAGCAGTAACCGATCTAGCAACTTTGCCAGACGTTTGTTGTTTTATAAAGGCGCTGCTGACCGCATCGTGTTACTCTGATTGGTTCCATACCTCTGTTATTTGCATACGCACGCCTATACCAGTTTTTTTGACTCTCCAGTCTACTCTCTGAAATATTGTTGAGGGGTGCGGCGTGTGCCGAAACNCACGCCTATACCAGTTTTTTTGACTCTCCAGTCTACTCTCTGAAATATTGTTGAGGGGTGCGGCGTGTGCCGAAACGAACTATGGACATCATGTTACTGCAGAAGCGGCTGATTGAGGACGTTATAGGTTTTGAGCGAATGCAATTTGGGACAGCCTGACTCAGTAGCAACTAATTTTTGCTTGCTCTACGGCTTGCACTTTCTTCAACATTCTTGACATACTGAAAAAACATGTCCGTCTCGTCTATGTCCTGGGTTTTCATATTTTCCTCGTGTCTCGTTTGTCTTCGGCATGAGTTATCTTTCATGACAACAACTGTCTCTACACTGTCTCTCCCTTGTTACTTTTGTTTCTTCGAAATGTAGCCTGGTGTATGTTTATCATTATCGTTGTAAATATTACAATATGTAACGTAGATGGAATGTCTTCGCGTGTGATGCTGGTCTGGTCTTCCAAGATGTGGTGAGTGTTCATTGTTGATGTTCCTATCTCCTGGTCATCTGGTACTTCTTCCATACGTTCATCGTTCCGTACGTTTCTCTCAATCTTCCTTGCGTCCACATAGGGCTAAAGAAATGAGATTTGTACCTCGAACTTCGAGGGAACAATTTTTTTTGCTCCTTCGCACTTGTCTTGTTACGACGCCGATTCAGAGCATACATAAAACATCGCCGTAATTTTTTCCACCTGTCTTTAACGGTTGTAGCAGAAGAAAAAGTAACAATAGTTAACGTGTAGCTATTGCAACTGATTGCTAAACTACTAAGAGTTTACTTGTCTATAATGAGTGTGTCGGAATTCGACCAACAAACTTTGTGAGATGGTTCCTTATGCAAAAGTAAAATGGAACTATATGTAACCTGTTCCATTTAAAGCGAATATGAAAGTGTGATGTAGGCTCCGAGGACAATGCTTGAAAAAGCATATTTTTACAAGTAAAAATAGAATTTCGGCCCACTCTGCATGATAACATATTACACAACAAATATTAGTTAACATTGATATTTTTGAACAGAGTACGCAATGAATTCGATTATAATTAAGGTTATTAGCCACTGTCAACTTCTATTTGGTTCCCCACCACTCCGCCCCCCCCCAATCAGTGGTCACACCTCGACTAATTACTCACTTAAGTTCGTCTCCTCCTCCCCCTAATACAACCACACCAAGACTATCCCTCCCTCCATTACTCTAATCGATTCTGATAACTTCATTCATTCTGTATAGATCGATCCCTTCCACCCGACTGCTATATTTCATTGTATATTTAGTCGGCTCTCACTGCTCGGGACAGTAAACTGTTCGAGAAGAGACATCAAGATGAAGCGCTCGTTTAATGGAGTGCCTGAGACCGGCGCAAGT
This sequence comes from Clitarchus hookeri, assembly GCA_002778355.1. Taxonomy (NCBI): domain Eukaryota; kingdom Metazoa; phylum Arthropoda; class Insecta; order Phasmatodea; family Phasmatidae; genus Clitarchus; species Clitarchus hookeri. The sequence continues at coordinate 11,706 of NQII01006640.1, read as the reverse complement.
CCGGACTTCGTCTTTGGTGTTACCATCGCTGATTTCAGCGAAACTGTTTACATTGTTGGCGATACCGTTCGCAAACCATAAACCATAAACTGCCAAGATCAACGGTCATGACCGAACGACAAGGCCGACTAGACCAAAAAGCCATACCAGACGATCAGAACAACTGGTCAACCAGGCCGATCCGAAAAACCAACCAAAGTGACCGACTAACAACCAATACCGAACAACTATACGATTCATCCACGCCAGGAAACAATGCGAGCCAACCATACAAACTTTTCATATCACATGACCAAACCAATACCCATACAAGCCAACCAGGACCACTAACCATTAAGGTCATCTGGGCATTCCAACTGAAAATATCAAACATCCATAACAACCGACCAGACCAACCAACACCAGCCAACCAACCAACAATGATGTCTAACTAACCATACATACTGTCCATACGAACTGACCATACCATTAAACCAGGCCAACCAGCCAGCAAGGACGATTAGGCATCCAATGGGCAAGGCGAAGTGGACATACCAATTGTGAACACCATACACACGAACCGTCAATACTAGTGAATCTTATGATTCAACAATATCATCCAAATTACGAAATGACCGTATTAGTCGATCATACCAACTAGGAATACCAAACGACAATACGAGCCAACCAATATAACAATAATGAAGACCAGCACGCCATACCAACGTTCCATATACAGCAACCACACGAGACGACTATACATACTCAACATACGAAATGGCCATATGACAGAACCATGCAAACCAACCGTACAAACCAAGTATACAAACCAATCATTCGAGCCTTCTGGTGGAGGCCAACGACGATCTAGACTAATTCCATATTTCAAGGAGGATTGGTTATGTCGATTCGATCAACGGAACCTGCTGGTCAATTCCGTCATGTTTACAATCTTAGAGAGGGACCCTGCGGTACAATGTTAACTTGATATTTTCGGAATATGTGTCGAATTTAATGAAAGAGTTCTCGTACAACAGTTAACTCCTCTGTCTGTAGTAGCAGACTAATATGGGCTATGCAGAACGTATTTGTAATTCGTTAAGAGTAAAATGTAATACATGAACCGAATTGTGCATTTTCATTTCTTGCAGGTTATGGATACGTATTAACATTCCTGTTTCGTTTACTCTGGCTGAGAAATCATAAAGGTCAAATGAAACGGCAAGTACCAAACGGAGGAACAGTAAGAATAGTTACAGTACATGTTTCCCTTCTGTGTTGTTTAGTTGTCATAAATCTGCCATGATGAGGAGCCACGCGGTTTGGCTACTTCCACTGGTACTTGTCAGATAATGTAAGGACGGTGCTGTCTGCTGTGCCGTACGCCAAATGCATGTCACCTAGTTCCTCCCACGCCAACCTCGAAATGCTAACTCCACTGCAGCAGAGGGCACAAATTATTAAGTTACGGGTGTGTTTAAATTGTGAATTTGGGTATCGTGCTTNGGAACCACGCGGTTTGGCTACTTCCACTGGTACTTGTCAGATAATGTAAGGACGGTGCTGTCTGCTGTGCCGTACGCAAAATGCATGTCGCCTAGTTCCTCCCACGCCAACCTCGAAATGCTAACTCCACCGCAGCAGAGGGCACAAATTATTCAGTTACGGGTGTGTTTCAATTGTGAATTTGGGTATCGTGCTGNACAAATTATTCAGTTACGGGTGTGTTTAAATTGTGAATTTGGGTATCGTGCTTTTTCTTACACTTTAAGGGCACGGCCTATCGGTTGGCAGTTGCGAAATTTAAAAAGGAAATCCCAAGTTAAGGAAATTTTGCCTCATTACGTTAATTTTATAGATAGGCGTTTCAAAACAAATGCATTCTTCGCGAATTATTTAGGAGAAGTTCCATACAGTGGAAATGTTTCCGCTGTTTGCAAGGAACTTTCAAAATTTATGATTTATATAAAATGTAAATACAGTCTATCTATATAAAGAATATATGCTCGTAGTGATCTTCACCTAAAAAATTCGCGAAGAATTCATTTTCTTTGAAACGCCTATCTTTTAAATTAACGCAATGAGGCGAAATTTTCTTGACATGGGATTTCCTATTTAAATTTAGCAGCTATCAGCCTGTAGGAAGTGCTCTTAAGAAATCATTCGCAATTTTCTCAAATCAGTATATGTAAATTGAAAAGTGCGAATAGAAATTTTTTCCCCATTCATCCATTATAGCGTTTTTACATTTGCCCTGACAAGAGTCAAACACATTGCTAAACAACAATGTATACAGTAGGTTAAAAATTCCTTTTAAGTTTAGGGAGTTTACTAGAAATTATTTCACAGTGTGCCTCCATATGTATTATTGCAGAAATTCTTGTGCTTGTTTTGAACAAAAGGGGATGCAACCTGGGTAGTTCAGCCAAAAGGGCCATACTTTTTTAATCATGCAGTACACTTGAATAAATCGCCATGGAACTTCACTAAGACCGACGGTAGAATTATTGTGTGCAATAAGACAGTGGCCACACCTCTTATTTTCATGAAAGTGGTAGGCATTACGAATAGATTGTTTTAAGTTCAAAGACTACAGCATCGTAAAACATTTCTCCACTAGTTGTTATTAAAATTTACGTAGCTTGTAATGTTTGTAAAGCATATAATTTATAAAATCTATTTTTAAGTGCGTTTGTTTCCCGCAGTTAGCTGTTTAAAATGGCTAATGTAATATTTTGATAATTTATATAATTGGTATAAGTGGAATCAATATCATAAATACCTCAGGAATGCTGGTTTTCAAGTTATAGAGGCAAAGAATATTTCTTGTAAACTACACATTGTTCGCTCCTGAAACCATTATTTTTGTGTAAATACGGAGAGGTCCCGTATTAGGTATTAACGGAGCTCATTTCCAGTTTTTGAGGTTACAGACCGCGACTTCCGTATACTTGCCTACTGTAAATTTCCGTAAAAATTTCCCTGCCAATTTAGAAAGTTTATAAGCCCGAAATATCATTGTATTATCTAGCTCGTTTCGGGTGTTTTTCCGATATATATTTACATTTGCACGGGCTGGGTTAGAATTCGCCTGATTACGCAGATGTATCCGGAAGTTACATTATCATGATCAGGGCCATACCGATCGCCAGTGTTCAACAAGTATTCCAGTAGAAGAATGTGTGTTACTTCTCGTGTCCTTCAATTAGTTATCGATCGGGAAGCTATATAATCTGGGTCTACACATAAAACATACAACAAAACCAGAGAACTAGGACGGCTTGCCGGCAAACAGCACTAAAGATCGCGGGCTGCTGTTATGACAACAGCCGTATCCCTGGCAGATGATGGTCGCAACATGGTTTGGCACCTCAGTAGGCACTTATTCGAAAGCACCGTGCTTTAATTTTTGCGTAACATAACCAACGCTATAATACGGTAAGACATTTCTCGTTCCCATAAAGTTCGCATCGCTTAAAAGGCTCTACAAGATATGGACACCATTCCTTGGCCTGCCACGTCTAAAAACTGCTCCCTAATCAACACATCCGGGATATTATTGGGCGACATTTGCACCGCCGTCAATCCCCTGCCCAAACACTGGCTGAACTACGTGTGAAGTTGCAGGAAGCATGGTGGTATGTGCCTCAGGACAATATCCGCCTCCTGCATGATGAAATGTCTCGTCGTATCGCTGCCTGTATAACAGCAAGAGGAGACTCTAACCCATATTGAATGCGTGTAGTGACTACTTTTTCATACTATCAGCTATCAGCATGTGTTGGTTTAATAAAGTTTCACGTAAGTAAAAAGAGTGTGTCAATTTCCATGTTCAGCAGTGTACAGGTTTTTTTTTTAGAAAAATTCAACCGATATCAAGCGGTTATATTTTTTTAACCAAGGAACGCATAACCATGTGGTAAGGAACGAAATACATTTCTGACGGTAAAGTTTTGTTTATGATCATCACAAATGCTCAATATGCCCCCTGCAGATGAACGACATTACATCTCCACGATAGTCAAACTTGTTCCACACAAGCGAGCATGTCTGGTTCCAATGCAGCCACTGCTGTTGTTATGTGGTTTCAAAGTTCGTCTGTTGTAGGAAGAGGTGGCTTATAAACTGAATACTTCACAGCCCCTCCGCATCCAAAAAAAAAAATTATACACAGTGAGATCGGGCGACCTAGCTGGCCATTGGTATAATGCCAAATCAGCATGCCCCTGATGGCCTATCCATTGGTGCGCAAGCTTTTTGTTCAGGAATGTTCAAACTTGCAAGTGTCAGTGCGGTGGTGCTCCGTCCTGCTGGAAAATGAAATCAGCACAATCTGCCCGTAACTGCGGTAAAAGCCAGTCATACAGCATTTGCAGGCATGAGATTCCCGTGACAGTGTTGTCAGGAAAAAAGAACGGAGCATAAACCTTTCCTCGGGAACCGGCGCAGAACACATTCACTTCAGAGACGTCTCTATCATGATCGACTACGGCATTTGGCATCTGTGATCCCCATATCCGTACGTTGTGGCGGTTCACTGTACCACTGAGATGAAACGCCGCCTCGTCACTGAACTCTAAGCGTGAAAAAAAAATAGTGTCATCTTCCATTTCCTTTTCAAGAGTGAATTCACAAAAGGCCATACGTTGTTGTTTATCACCTTGGCGTACGGCGTGTACGAGCTCAATCTTTATGGTTTGATTAACTAACACTGTCGCAAAACACGCCAGATATTTGTACGAGTAGACTTTCGTGAACTTTTTACAAAACTGGCTGGGATGCGCTCAACGTCTTCGTCGGAAACTGCTCTGAGGAGTAGGACGTGCAGTGCTGTACTCTCGCCGAAAATCACGATGCACAGTTGTCACAGACTTCCAAATGTTGAACTGGATAAGAGAAAAGGTCTTCCGTTGTGGAGGCGTTATTATGACGCAAACTAAAGGGAGCTCGCCTGCTGAATACGCACTGTCTACGCACCAGGGAGGCAGCTACAGTAACCAAGTGTAACATTTATGTTCTCCCTCTCTTAGCAGTAAATGGACATGTTCGCTAACGTGTGGGACTCCGACATGGCTCAACCGAGCACCCAGTCGTCCTCCAAGTAATACTACAGCCCATTGTGGGGAGGGGTGCATATTGAGCTTTTACAATACTTGTAAGTAATACTTTATTGTCATACATATATTGCAATTTTCACCGCACGGTTCTCTCTTCCTTAGTTTAAAAACCTCTTTCTTTATGATGACGTTTTGAAACATTCTGTATTTTACATTTTATATTCAATTTTTTTTAAATTCTGGTATGCAATCATTATCTATTTTATTATATAGTTACTCTAATAGTTTTAACATGAAAATAGTATATATACATATGTTTATATATATTTATATATATATATGCATACGCAATAAACGTATATACATAGTAAGGAAATTATCTTACGAAGTTTTTACTTTAAAATAAATTATACAGAAAACTATACATCGGTTAGATACGTTAATGTTTTCACATACACAGTTCACCAACAATTGTTTTAAGAGCTATCGTTTTATAAAATAACATGGAATCTGTTTGCGTAGCCTAACCATCTCATTTTGCTGCCTTTCAGTACACGTGTAAAAATTTTAATGTAAGCTTTTCCTTAATTTCTGATATCTAATCAAAATCCATTCCTTGTTACAAAAGTCCCCTCCTCCTCCCCCCACCTACGCCAAAAAAAAAAAAAAACTAAAATTGTTGGTGACTTCAGCAGCTTTACTTGTGTGACAAACCTGATGAAAGTCAATTAATAGTCCTTGAACTATAACATTGCCACGTGCAAAATCTCGTGGGGAATGTAGACCACGGGGTATTTGCGGATTTTTTTTCTCGCACCGGGTGGAACCGCGATGTGTTGGCTTCATGCAATGTTGGAGCACGTTCAATAGGGTTGCAAGGGGGGTGGGAGGAGACAGCTGACCGCTGTCGACATCAGTGGACCGGGTAAGCGCGGAATTCTGGGCTGCGGTTTGATAGCTGCACAGTTCTCGCTCGGTTACGCCGACCTCTCGCTTTGCGAAAGTACGTATTTTCAGCATTGGCCACGTTGCACTGTAAGAAAATATTTCCGTGAAATTACGGGAAATCGGTGTTTAAAATTAATAAGTAAAATTATGGACACGTCGCTTTTTCAGTAACGGCCTTTCCATAAATTTCTCAGAACCTCCTGTGTATTCACGAAACCTTGCCGTAAAATTGCTAATTAGTTTTCCTGTATTTACAGTTTCAAAAATTTTTTTATGAAAAAATAGTTTTCAGTTTTCGTTACACGTGTGTCATTCTATGTATGAAAAATAAATAAAACAACCCTTTAATTTGTTTATAACAGTCTGGAGTATAAATATAATTTATAGAAATGTGACTGACGTAAATTTACTTTTTTTCAGTTTCGAGTAACTTTTGATTATTTTAGGTATTTGCAACATCTTACTTTTTAATTTTTGAAGGAGTAGGTCTAAACGGCGTGGATATCCTAACTGAAGCAGAAACTATAATTTTCTGGTTATAGAGACTCTGTTCGTTCCCAAATTCGAAGTCACAGGAAATACGGATACGTTCCGTATTTTGTAATTACGTTGTTCATCTCAGATTTTTGACATTGCGGATTGCGTTTCCATGTATTAACTCCACATTTCCACAAACATTCCCGTGAATATACGCAATAGTGTGGAGTTTGGCCGTTAATGAGTTTTTGCCGAGTCCAGCGGAGCCACTGCGGGTTATATTCCTGATTTTGTAGTGAGACCAGGAAGTCCATTATCGACTGTCGTTGAGAAGAGAACAGAACTTTGCAGACGAGTGAAGGTCGGTTCACGAGGAAGAAAGTGAAGGTAACGAACGTGTGCGTATTGAAATGAAATAAGGTATTGCTACGAAAACCTGCATGGTTATCGCGTTATGTGTCGTGTAAGCACAACCTCGACGTGAAGGCGTGTAGAAAATTAGCATTTTTATTTCGCATCGTATATGTAAAGCCTTCAGTCAATATAATTAAAAGAGAAAAGGAGTAGTATAATGTGCACATTTGAATATGGAAGTTAATTTATAAAATAATACTTACGTTTATAATGTTTTACTGCTTTAAATAATACGTCTAAATTAATTTATTTGTGTAATAAATAACTACTTCACTACAATCAAGGTTACTCCTCATCGTTTGTAATTGTTTGAACATAAGTCGCATAAATTCTATGCAGACGCCTTTTAATTAAATGAAACTGATCTTCTTTGCAGGAGGTCTACGACGATAGCTGAGGACAGAATATATAAGTAAAGCATAGCTAGTTTTCTATTCTCGTTCGATGGATGACTAGGCGGATTTGTTGTGGTACGCCCCTAGTTTGTGATGGCGAAGTTTTAGGCTAGCTTTAAGGCTCCCCGTTGCTCCTTTTTAGTAAANTTGTGGTACGCCCCTAGTTTGTGATGGCGAAGTTTTAGGCTAGCTTTAATGCTCCCCGTTGCTCCTTTTTAGTAAATTTGTGAGCGTGTAGTAGAATATAAGCGTCTTGTGACATCTCACGACATTTTTAATAAAAAATTTCAAACTTATATTAATTCGGTTACCGGTATCTTGTAAGGGAATGCCACTACAGAACATTGGTTTAATTTTGTTTTATATTTCTCGAAATAATATAGTGCTCTTCATTTTTTTTTTGTAATGCGTGTATTTAACAATGCAAGCTATATTCAACATTTTAGTTATAGAGCACGTTTTTTCAGAACTTTCTAAACATGACCCGTATTTAAACCGTTAGGAATGAAACAGCCTTTGTACTGGAAGTTACTATATAAACGGGCGAAACACCTTTACATAACTGAAGGGAACAAAACATTTTGAAAATATCTGATCTATTAAAAGTTTGTAAATGAATTTTCCTATTCTATAAAATATCTTTTCTAACAAATATTGTGAAAATTCGTAGAACATTTCCTTACCAATTATNTGAATTTTCCTATTCTATAAAATATCTTTTCTAACAAATATTGTGAAAATTCGTAGAACATTTCCTTACCAATTATGTAAATGTTGAATTACTCACGTGACAGCTTCTACATATTAATAACGGAGATGACAGAAATTATTAGTTACTACATGCCTTAAATGTGTTGTTGTACAGATTATTTAAAATGTTTCGTGGTCTTGATGATACCGTGTTACTCCGACAGAAAAATGAGATCGAAAGAATAGTAAAATCATGATGTTAAAAACAGGTAATTGGTAAATAAAAGTCCACAAAATGTAATGTGCCTTTTATAACATGACAGATAATTTGTGCCGTAGAACAGATAATGCAAAGACGATGTCACTTTCATGCTCTGTAATTTCAGAATATTATACAAGTTAGCAGTTCCTTACAACTAAACATTTGCATTGAACATTTATAAAAAATGAGACGTGTAAAATTATATACGCCAAAGGCACCCACTGCAAAAAATTTAGATTAAAATACTTATACAACGAGATTAAATTGCCCTTTCAAAGTATTCCGTAGCTCAAAGTACAATAAATATTTAAATGGCAAACAAGCCAAGTGGTGTAACACGTTTCAAAAATATTAAAAAGTAACTCTGTTGACTAGAAATAATTCGATCACTTATACAAAAAGATGTAATTGCTGTGCAATTGCTCATACAAAAGTATTAAGTTACTCCAAAAAATACAAGAAATGTTAAATAGAAAAAAACAAGCAGAGTAATATTAAAACGTTTCAAAATACAAATTGTTACTTCGATGACAAATACAAGGTATGTAGTGGAGCAATTTGACTAAAGGGGGACAGCTTTTCAGGCCCAGTAAAGCCTCCTTTACGTGAAAATACAAGTTAAGATCTGAGATAAAATATAGCATTCATTGAAGCAGTCCGTAGACCCTAATCATAGCTCCATGGAATAAAATAATCAACCACGACAATTAGAACACTTCAACAGACAACGCCCAACGCGTAAGTCGTGGTAGCGTGGTAGCAACAATTAAACTTTAAGTAAATGATTGGGCAGCAGACAAAAACTATACACAACACGTAAAGCAACTGGAACTTCATAGAGAAGCAAGAAATTGGTTAGGCCAAAACTCCAATTTAGGCAGGCGTCCAAAACCAGAATTGAGAAAAAATATAACTCACTGCAAAGCCCAAGACAAAACACAATACTACGCCACGCAATTAGTTAAAAACACTAACCTGACCCACAAATGAAAAGCTGCGAGCACGACTAGCCGTTTTACAAGCTCCAGCATAATCAACTGCTCACGCAACTATATTATTTAAACGGCGTTTCATAGCACCTCTATCCAATGACGGGTAAATTGACAATTTTAGCTCAGTTTACAATTTGAATTAGCTCTATCAGGCGTCAACCCGACGATATTCTTCATAGGCGTAGAATTCACGCAGCACAAGGCGTGTAACAACTTATATAAACTAGCCCCTGAATTTAAAAAAGGTGACGTACAAGGAGGGGTAATTAAGGGAGGGAAATGAGGGGTGAAAATAAGAGGGGAGCCAATTCGGCCAAGGAGCATGACGCATTACTGAGAAGCGAATCCAAAAACGATGCGTGCGGCGGCGCCACCGTCGCAACCTTCACTCCTAAACCAGTGCTCTGGTGACCGTCTCTGAAACTCTTGAATCAGCTGACACATACACTGAAGAAGAAAATTACATAGGCACGTAGAAGAGAATGAAGAGTAGTAGAATAGTACAATTGTTGAAACGTAGGAGAGAGTTCTTTCATAAACCTTGAAAATCACATTTAACAGTTTCGACGATTACAAACAGAGAAATCAGCACCATCTTGAGGTTTCGATAACCAAATGTTGAAGATGTCCCCGGGGATGGTGGGCAGCCAAGTGGNTGAAGAAGAAAATTACATAGGCACGTAGAAGAGAATGAAGAGTAGTAGAATAGTACAATTGTTGAAACGTAGGAGACAGTTCTTTCATAAACATTGAAAATCACATTTAACAGTTTCGACGATTAAAAACAAAGAAATCAGCACCATCTTGAGGTTTCGATAACCAAATGTTGAAGATGTCCCCGGGGATGGTGGGCAGCCAAGTGGNAAGAAATCAGCACCATCTTGAGGTTTCGATAACCAAATGTTGAAGATGTCCCCGGGGATGGTGGGCAGCCAAGTGGAATCCACTCAGCGCCATCAGAGAGATCTCTTCTCGTATATCAGGTACACATGCCAACAGCAGGTTGCGGGTGGAGAACCAGGACAACCACAAGCAGTCCCAGCAGACGTCTCTCCCTCCTCATCACGGCTCACGACAACAGCGGCGAAAGGGTAAGTTCGGCTCGACTCATGGAAAGGCGGGAATCAAGCAAAAATAACAAGGGATTAGAAAGGGGAAACAGAAAACAGCCAAATTAGACATGAGAAGGATAAAGGAAACAAGAGGCAAGAACATAGCTCAACTAGGCATCAAGGCTNCAGCCAAATTAGACATGAGAAGGATAAAGGAAACAAGAGGCAAGAACATAGCTCAACTAGGCATCAAGGCTGCAGGATCAGACATGAGCAATCAACAATTACTTTCGTTGTACATAAAGCTTTAACTATGAGACGTGTGCTTTGCGAAATAACCGGTTGGAGCTGGGCGATACAAGGCTTANTGTTGTACATAAAGCTTTAACTATGAGACGTGTGCTTTGCGAAATAACCGGTTGGAGCTGGGCGATACAAGGCTTACTGTATTTGCTGCAAGTAATTTATTTATTCTGAAAGGCCCTAGAAATTTCGGAATCAGCTTCCCTGTCACATCCCTTCCCATGTTTGCCAGCAGATAATTTTTTNTCTGAAAGGCCCTAGAAATTTCGGAATCAGCTTCCCTGTCACATCCCTTCCCATGTTTGCCAGCAGATAATTTTTTGTAAATAACCGGGTCTCCTAACTTAAAGTTATCCAGAACCCTCCCCTGGACCATTTTCGCAGTGACCTGAAGCTTCACTGCCCCTAGCCTGTGGTGGACCTCCTCAACCAACCGATCATGGTCAGCGTCACCAAGGGGGGAAGGAAAAGGGGGATGTTCCATATATTTAACAAGGGATGACTGAGAGGGAGACCAAGGAATCTGAGAGAGGGTGGAACTCCGGTGGAATCATTCCAAGCACTATTTAATCCTACATTTATGAAATCTATATCCTGGCCCTACAAAGTATGATCCTGATTATAAGATATGGTCAAATATGCCTTACGATTCTTATTCAATTGTTCACCTTAGTTAACTTTTGGGTAAATAGGACTGGAGGTGAAATGCTTGATTGCCCAGCGAAAACACATATTTTCCAATATATTTGAAGTGAAATACTTGGCAGTATCGGTAAATATTTCAACAGGGCACTGCAAACCTTCCACGCCTGATCAGTAAGAGCCTTGGCAAGAGATGACGCTTTCATATTTCTCAATGGCAACGAGGTAACAAATTTTGTAAAAGTGTCCAACAAAATTAAAAATCAAATTTTGACCTTCTTAGCATTTATTATACGACCAAAAATATCTAATTGGACCATGTTCGAAGGATTCTGGGGAATCTGTGTGACCGCCTGCCCAACATTGGCACGTTGAGCCTGCTTACACTTCTGATACAGATCGCACGAAGGCATAAAATCTGACACGTAGCCCCTAAGCATAGGCCAGGCAAAATGAACAGCAATTTCGTTGAAAGTCTTGCTGACCCCTAAGTGC
>NQII01006639.1:103441-114910 GCA_002778355.1 Clitarchus hookeri | reverse complement strand
GTAAACTGACATCAAAGGTTTTTTAATTTAATTTCTGTCAGTATTGGTCTTGATGAATTAAAAGACTCGCATTTCAGAGATTTCCGGTCATACTATGTGAAAGNTCGCATTTCAGAGATTTCCGGTCATACTATGTGAAAGATAGGTATATAACGCCTTCATTTGTGGAGAAAATTGGTTGTTTACAAATTATAACAAGGCACCTTCATCCATTACTATCAACAAAACATGACGAAATAACCGAAACAGCACCGGCGAAGACAAAGAATTCTACCGTCATGATAAAAATTTTGTGAAGTATTACGATAAGTAGTCTGACGTTATTAAGTTAGTATTTCGTAAATTGATCTGCTTGAAGCATGAAATAAGAAAAGGGGAATGGGAAATAAAGAATGAAGAAATACATTTGTATAATTTAAAAACAACCATTTAAATAATTTGACACCATTTACAGGCAAGTTGTTGGTTTTGGATAGAGGGTTTACCTTACCTTTCTTTCCACCTACGTTAGCCGGTAAATTGCAATAAGCTTGCTTTTTCGGGAGTTGTGATTTTGTGAGAACCTTATTTCACTCTAAAGGTCTACATCCTTTGGCAAGCAGCTGGTCAAAACAATAATAAAATTATGAGAAAATATATGGCAATAAGCCGATAAACTACCCAAATCAAGTAAATATCAAGCTAAGCAAATGAATAAATAATGCAAACTAAATTGTACAACAAACAACTGTCTCCGCAGGCGCTTGTCGGGAATGCGTTATTGCTATGATTTCTTCGAAACGTCGCACAGGATTATGTTTACTTTCGTTAGTCGATTCTTTCCTTCCGGTAGACACGCTTGAAAAAGAAAAACACAATACCTACTCGTGTGCACGCGCTTTATGTTCAGTCGAAACTAAACGTGAGTCATTTCCTGGGCCTTGAGTCACTCAACAAAGTGGGTAAACGTGTAATAGCTTCGTGTTTTTCTCTTCCGCTTGTCTACGGGAAAATATCGGACGCGACTGTAAGTGCACGAGGCAATCATTTTTTTTTAAAGGATTTGATAAGAACTCGTTGCATAAAGAAGTTCGACGGGTTTCTGTTTGTGTTGCTCTAGAAGACGCAATGCACTGAATAGCACCTGTTATTAACGACCATGGCAAATTATAATACAATTTATATACAATTTTCATTAAACTGTATTTTTTTAAGACTGGTTGGTGCCACGCTTACATTGTAAATATTTTTTAAAATGCAAAGTTAGTCTTTACGTTTATAATTGTTTTTTTCTTAAATTTACACTCNTTTACATTGTAAATATTTTTTAAAATGCAAAGTTAGTCTTTACGTTTATAATTGTTTTTTTCTTAAATTTACACTCATAATAATAACTTTCGTCTCTTAAGGTGTTTGATCCGATTCGGCAAGCTTGCGACATTTGAGGTATCGTATTACTTCACAGAGGCAAGTGGGATGGGCGTTCAAAGTCGCTGTTGTTCATGCAATAATAGAGCTACAGAGCTTGTTCAGCATTAATTCGATAAATAATTAAATTTTAACTACGGCAATATTAAAAAAAAAATCTGGTTGTACCAGAATATATTTTAACACAACTAACGATTGGTTCATTTAATATAATTGTTAGGCAAATAGATAAAATTCGCGTATTTCAACGTATATTATTAACAACAAACTGTTTTAATAAGGGTATGCTGAAATAGTTATTTCCTTTACAAACGCCGGAGAAAAAACTAGCCTAAGTAGAAAATAATTGATCAATGTATGGCTGTCCGTCATTAGGGTAATAGTAATATTGCTATTTACACGTATGCAGAAGGATATGCAATTGGCTATTAAAAGAACCGAACCAGGGCTTTTGAAAGAATTCGCTTGTATACGAACCAGCATAAGTGCTTTCTTGAGTGTAGTTTTTGGACATTCTAGAAATTTTTAGCAACAAGGGCTGCTGGAAAATCACTTCTTCCTGTACAAATGATTTTCAATCTGACTCATTCGTTTTAGATGTTTTTTAGTCAAAAATACGAGCACAGTACTGCAGTATGCCATACTTAGTAAATAATTTGTTGTGAAGTATGTAAAATGCATTTTGTAGGGTTGGTAGTCGAAGGTTTTTTCGAATAACACAATAAACGTGTTTTGCGTAGTTTTATTGTACACCATTCACTTTCAAGACCGGCAGGGATAAGTTAACACTTATTTTGCCCAATGCACACAACAATTTTTTACGTGAATAGGTTTTTAAAATCAGACCTACATATGGGGTACCAAAACGGAAACTTCGCTGTAACGTTTGCACGGTGATCAATTCCAACACGATAACTTCGTGACTAATAACGCGATTGAAATAAATGTCATCTCTTTCGAACGGGTATATGACCACGATGTGAGCATGCGCATGCGTGAGGCGCGGGTGGGGGTCCGTGGCGACTGGCCGCAATTTTAGGCGTGGGTGAAAATCTCCGGGCGGCATATCTCGCGACCCCGGTGTGCTAGCGCGTTGATTTTTGTGACAAACGAAAGACCTCGACTAGATCTGCCAATCAAAGCCATGAATCCCAAGTACCATTTCGTTACTTTTATTTCATTCCCATATCCCGAAAGAAATATCACCAGCTTACGTATTCACTTAAAACTCACGACTGTGTTCCTCAACACAGCTACACCCCGATATATTTTTTTCAACGAGATGGCTGTGTGGGGATAGGGTCGCTGTCGACAAATTGCTCATTATCCGAAGGGTGGTTTTTTTGTGAGTTTTTACCCCGACATCTTCCTTCACAGACGATCGGAAACCGAGGCCCCCGCGACCCACACTAACCCTGGCCACATGTTTGCTGAGAGCTCTGTGACTAATCCAGGGCTGACTCTAATACCGTGCCTAGTATAAAAAAAAGCAAGCAACCTCTTCCCTCGGCCCCGAGTCCTTGCTCGGGGTCGGGTGCGAGGGGACCGTGAGATCGGGCCGGGGGCACGCCGATTATTATTATTTCTGGCCGCGGAAGCGTACGCGCGTCGCATTATCCCCCGGCTGGGCGGCGCGGTTGTTTGCGCAACGCGACCTGCGAGGGGGCTGTGTAGGGGGGAGGGTGTGTCGCGTGTCCCGGCTGCTGATGCGATGCGCGGCGACGTTTAATGCGCGAATCGGTTCACGGGCGTCTGCGCGCATCACGTCGCTGATCCGATCTGCGACCTCGGCGAGTGTTCCGTCGTCCATCGAGATGCCTGGGCGAACCGCATCTGCCGTCTGAAGTGCAGGTTGTGTCTGAGCAGCTACGGCAGAGGGCAATGCAGTCGTGTTTATTCATTTGCTTAGAATACCGTTCTGGTAGGCGTCAAAAGTGACATTTTTCCAGCAAAAGAACCTAATTTGGACTGCGTTATTTTTGCATAACTCATCTCAAAATCTCAATATTATGTTTTTCCAGCACACAAATAAATTAAATCAAACCATTTACAAAAAAAAAAAAAGACGGATAGGTGAAAGTTGCTTATGTGCATAAGAAAAATTTCATAACTATTCAGGGAGAAACACAAATAAAAATATGCGAATATTTACTTACAATTAACAATAAAAATCAATAAAACAATTAAAAAATCGGCCCGCCTCCCTTGGTGGGAGGCGAGCAGGCTAACCGCTCAGCCACTGTGACCCCTACGCAGGTAAAATGAAACAACTGGAGTTGAACGGCTGCTCCCCGAGGGTCCACTGTCAACGTCCAGTTTGACGAATCGTTGCTCGCGTTGTGGAGCAGTGTCCTGGGAGGGGGATGCGCTCTCGCCAAGGCTGGCTAAATGATTTCCACGGGTCTCACTAACGGCCGGCCATCGGTCACCCCTTTAACGCTGAGAGGTACATTCTCCCCCCACTACACCACGCACAAGGTAGGCAGGTGGGGGCACAGGAGGGGTGACCTACCATATTGCCCCGACATGTGTACGCTACTCCGGCTCTAAATACGTGATGAAAGTAACGTACAGTCGGGGGACGACAGCAATCGGCCCCAGCCGGTCCTCGAGTTGAGTTGATCCTCGAGAAAACCCGCCAAACAGCGGCATCGTCCGGCACGATTCCCACTTGCGAAAATCCGGGAGTGACCCGGCCGGGGGTTGAACTCGGTTCGCCTTGGTGGGAGACGAGCAGGCTAACCGCTCAACCACCGCGGCCTCTTCGGTCCTCGATGTAGGGCGCGTTTTATGTATGGGCTCACTGGGCCCGACACAGGGGCGCACCAAGTTAGGGGGCACAAATAATGTTTAAAATGTTTAAGGTAAAATTTTGTATAACTGCTTCTAATAATTCTGGTGTGAATTAGACAATAAACTTGCTTTATTAGTTTTGTATTTCAGTTCATTGTTTAGTGGGGTGCAAGATGTGGATAGACTTAGCAATTGGCCTATATCTAACATTGTCTGTGATAAATTGCTCAATAGAAAGCGGGATTTCCAGACTTGCAAGGATTAGGAATGAAAAATAATCGTCACTCGAAAAAGGAAAAGTCAATAATTTCATGTTTGTTTGCACATTGAAACTAGATTTCAGTGATATCATTGAAGATCTTACCCGCAGGAATACACTGATGCCCCCCCCCCCGGGCCGTTAAAGTTCAATTAACGAAACAAAAAAAAATTAAAGATGACAGTGGAAATTAAACAGTAGCTATGATTTACATCCTACTAATATTATAAATGCGAAAGTCTGTGTGTATGTTTGTTACCACTCAGCTCGGATTTTGATGAAATTTAGTATGTAGGTACTTTAAGGTTCTAGAATAGGACATAGGATACTTTTTATCCTGGAAAATTGTACGTTTCCTATGGAATAACAACAAAACGTAATTCTGCAATGGCTGAGAACGTGACAGAACTCAACTCCATAACGGATATTGATGAAATTTGATATCAATCGATAACAACCGGGACCGAATATTTAACGTGACCTACGAAGCCCAGAAGCGCTCAGACGTTATGCCACTAATCGGTCACCCATCTAAATTTGTACCGCTGAGTAAGTTACTTAACTTTGGTGATCGATCAAAATCCCTCAGCGAAGCGCAATAAGTAGTACCTAGCTACACTTATTTTTAAAGCTACAACTTGATGAAACTAACGTTTTGATTTTCATACATCGATGCTGGAAAGCGGAAATGTGGTAACTCGCGATAATTGCACAGATACACTCCAAAAACAATACCTTACTTCTTGGCTATCGGGTAAAAAATGTTTCCTTCCTTTTAGGTTGCCGTAAACAGTTAAAAACCTAGGCCAACATAGTGCAATTTTATAATTCTGTTTTCACATAAATTAATTGTCTTTTACTAATTTATTTATTAGTGTATCACTGTAAAACTCAATTTTACCCGTGCAAAGCCGGGTCGGTTCGCTAGTAAAATATAAATGAGGTGGGAGGGTGGTTCGCGATAGTGTAAAAGGGATGTTTACTTGAAAAATTGTGTGCTAAGTTGTGACAATGCACTTTAATACTTTTTGGGACTAATTCCTCCCAAACCGGAACAGGCATTGTAATTTTTTGTGTTTGTTGCAGACGGAAAAAGGGAGGGGGGATGTTATTTATATGTCCAGGATGGCACAATATTTAAAAACCGGTCTGCCTCGATGCTCCGCCCATCATTGGTAAGGACGTGAAATAAATTTACGGCATCCTGCCCACCGAGATTTCAGTCTGCTCTTTACCTTTACATGGGGTTGCTGTAGTCTGGCCAAACTTGCTGTAGCGAGGTTGTACAGACATACCAGCGTTTGGGATCAGACTGCAATGGTCCCCGCAAAAATCGTATATTTATTTTGAACAATTGTAATTCACCCGAAATTGGATACTTGTTTGGGTTCGCAGAGCGTGTTTAGCAGTCATGCGATAAGCGTGCCTGAATCGCATTTTGGAGGTTGCGGGTTTGATCCTGACCGACTGCACCACGGGTGGTTATCGAAAGTGCTTCCCCCCCCCCTTCCCCACAACTTCCATGCCAGGAAGATGTTGGTTCCCTGCTGTGATATGGAACTTCCCACTTTGTTTCCCACTACGTTAACATCCCATTTAGTCTCTGTGCGTAAGGAAATAAATATACCCTGTTGTTATACCTGGTTTGATGTTTTGTAATCTCTTTTAAAATTAACCTTTGAAAAAATATTACTGTCCATAACTTAATATGTTTTCTCGTAAACATTGAGTGTTATAATTCCAGTAAATGTGGCGGGAAAAAAAGAAGGAAAATGAGTCCCGTCTCTTCATGTCATATTCAAAATGGAATGTTCGGTTCATGGCCAAAGAATTTATTTCATTTACTTTATGCTTGTTTTATGAACGTAAGAGAAATAATGATCATATTGGTAACATTTCACAGTTAATCTTGATCGACGCATGAATAAAGTGAGGCCAATGGCAGTGCTAAATTTTACATTTGGTGAAAGGATACAAAATTTTCATTAATAGTAGATCCAAAGTAAGGCGCTCCCATAACAGTGTTGCAAAATTGATCAAATGAAAGCATGTCATGGCACGAGGCTCTGAAATGAAGAAATTACAGAACACAGAGGTTGGGGGAACGGCAGCACTGTTAGAAGTGAAGTATTTCGGCGGCTCTTAACATCGAGAACTTGAGAGCCAATAGCCATGTTAGAAGACTTATCGACGACAGCTGCCACGTTCCCCGCGTATGGAAGTCCGGACTTGGAGTCCACAGACTGTTGAACCTTTGTAAGCACTATGGTTTTGTTATTTTATGCCTCCTTCAATATGGACATTTTCATTTGGTTAAAATCCTCAGTACAGAGAACCTGGCGTTTATATTATCTTAATAGACATAAATAATAAAAAACCGTTCGGTATCCAATCGATTATTGTAAGCTAACCATTTTTCATGAGACACGCAATGATATGATAGGCTTTGATATTTTACCCATTTTTATCAACGCCTTGGAGAAGTGCCGCAGAAAGGATATATTTAAAAATTAATATGTACGATACAGAATTCTGATATTTGGTAACTTGTGCTAAATACCAAATCTGCAAATCTCATTTGTAGCGCAAAGAATTAAAGAATTACTGGATTGCGTTATACGGTAAAAGTGTTGGACGTTTCTTATGAATTTTTGTTACCAACGTCATGCCAATGGAATAAGTTCCAAAGTTAAAGGAGCTAAGATCGTTCAAGAATACAATCGTATGATTCACCACCGTCATGAACGCTCCAGCTTCTGAAAAGATCAACACGAATTTGATAACGATTACATTTTTCATTCACGACTGAGCTTGGAATGTAAAACCACTCAGAATGTTATATCCACAGTGCAGTAACACGGAATAACGCGGAATAAACAACCAATTTACTGTCCACGGAACAATTTGACAGCTCTGCTTTGTACCTTTACCTTTTAGCATGGTTGTATGTGGGCCATTGTAATAGGAAGGACTCACCGTGTGACCTTTCTGTGGAAATCCATATTATGCACGACCTATCCAAGTTTGTCTACTCATTCAAATGAATTCACAAGAGAAGCAGGCAGTGTTGTTACGGACTCGTTAACTATACGACTGATGGGACCAATCCTGGGCGTGGGTGATATCGATTTATAATGGGACAGACCAGTTTCAGGAAAACTCGGGGTAGTATGCAGTTGTTATCTCTTAGTTAGATATATGTGATGTCATATGAAAATATCTGTTCCGTATTTAAAGGGATTAATATACCTCTCATCGTGTATTTTTTGTTTCGCCGTCGCTTACTTATCATATAAATAACACAGTCCAACAAAAAACTATTTTGTGAAAACTTTTTAAATAACTGCAGCTGAATATTATGTATTATTGAGTGCTGAAACCGAATCTGGCATCCATTTTTTTTTGTATCACCCACAGTTCCCTCACAGTATGCATTTGTATTTTTTAATGCGATGAATGCGATTGTATTTTTAAAAAATGCATTACATACATTTTAAGAGTTTATTTTTTGTTATTTCCTTCCTCTCTTCTCTTTGAAGCTTCTTATGCATCTTTTCCTCTGATGTGATGCATTTTGATGTTCTCGGTGAAGTGACCAGCAGTAATCACCCATCATTCTGACATTCCACCGTGCCTGGTAACGTTTCTCCATCATTTTGATGTCCTGGTGAAACCGCCCCCCCCCCTGCTCTTCACTCACGTCACCCAAGTTGTCAGGGTAAAAGTCAAGATGGTTGTGTAAGAAGTGGACCTTAAGGCTCATCAGGCATCCCAGATTTTGAACTTGTCTATCAAATTAGCTACGATAAGCTCATAGTTTGGGTCTTTAACATTGTCCAAAAACTTAGTCACAACTTGCTTAAATGATATCCAAGCCTCTTTTCCTTTGTAGTACATTTTTGTTTCAAAGTTGGAATCGAACATCGTTTTACGAAGGTCAGACCCAACGAAAACCCCTTCTTTCAGTTTGGCTCCTGATAAATGAGGAAACTTTTGTCATAAATACTTCAAATATTCACCATCTTTAGGCAAGGCTTTTACAAACTGTTTCATTAAACCTAATTTAATGTGAAGAGGTGGTCGAAGAATTTTTTTTTTTGGATCTATTAAAGTTTTATGCAAAATGTTCTTCTTTCCAGGTGTTAAGGTTTTTATTGCAGGCCAATGTTTTGTGGACCAGTGTCGATCCCTTGCTCTGCTGTCCCACTCACATAAAAAATATGGAAATTTAGTAAATCCCTTTTGTTGGCCTAGGAGCATGCAAACCACTTTCAAATCTCCACACATCATCCAATCGTGAGCAAGATAGTTAATTTCCTTTAAAATAATGTCTAGATTTTCGTAAGTTTCCTTCATATGGACTGAATGAGCCCCAGGCAGTGAAGCATAAGTATTACCATTGTGTAAAAGAACAGCTTTTAAGCTAGTTTTTGATGAGTATATGAAAAGCCTCCATTCTTTATTGTTGTACTCAATTCCAAATTCATTCATTAGACCACCAATATCATGGCAGTACACCAAATTCTGTTCTTGCTGAAAAAACTTAGCGAACTCTTGATCTCTTGTTCTATATTGATAAATAGATGTTCCAGGTGCCAACAAATGTCTTTATTTTATTCTAGAGCCAAGCAATTCAGCTTTCTCTTTAGTCAAACCCCAATCTCTTACCAAATAATTTAACTCAACCTGTGTAACCAACTGAGGTTCTAAATTTTCTGGAGAACATTGGAACTCATCATCATCCGGTTTACCTTCATCAGATTCAGTTTCACTCGACTGATCAAGTAAAACGTCATCAATAGCCTGTGGTGGCTCAGGGACAGGAAGTCCCGGACAATGACCGACTGGCCGAATAGCTGAAGGAAGATTAGGGTAGACAATCACTTTCTTATTTTTGGAGTTATATCCAGTAACATCAATGCTACAAAAATAACAATCGTCTGAATGATTTTTTGGTTCTCTCCATATCATGGGTACTGCAAATATAAAAGCTGTCTTTTCTTTTTTTAACCATTTTCTTAGGTCTTCAACACGAACATAGCATACCTTGTGTGGAGCCCAAGGTTTTTCTTGATTACCGAGTTTTATTCCAAAATATAACAAGTACACTTTTTTTTAACAAACTCTGTAATGTTTCTTTGATGTTTTTTAATTACAAACTCACCACATATATAACAAACACTGTTAGGAAAGTTTTTACAACCACGATTTCATTTAGATTTCATTTAGATTTACTGTAGGTTTTAGTATATTAATAATGCATATCAAGTATATAAAAATGTATATAAATGCATATAAAAATATATAAATAATGTATATAAAATGCACAGATATTAGATAAAAAATGAATTTCTCACATTTCGTATATTCAAATGTGAAAAAATGGTGGGTGTTATGACTTTTTTATTATTATTTTTGAACTCAGCATACAAAAAACATAGTAATCCAGAAAAATCATTAAGAAGGTTTTTTTTATCGTTGGCCTGTGTGATTTAAAAATGAGGACTATCACGGGGCATATTTTAACAGATATTATTAAATCCACAATTATTTTCTCGTGTTCTTTATGTTGCACGTGTAATCGTAATATGAATTACCTCATTATTTACATGAGAAAGTGCAGACCGAAATCGGTCCATTTCGGTTTCAGGAATTCTGTTAAGTACAGGATGAGTATGAAAGAATACCCCAAATTTAAAGGTCTATAATATCAAAACCAAACAACCTAAAACCTTGATTGACCAATCAAATGAACCGTGGAACCATAAAGTTTATTTAACATACATCCATAAATCTTGAATGTGACCACAATGAGCGGCCTGAACGACATTACGCGATAATCAAACTCGCTCCGCGTCACCCCATTGGCACCTAGCTGTTCACGGATACCTGAACGAGACGTTGTCGCAACGCTGGATTGGTCGAGGAGCAGCACTGGCCCCCAAGAAAACCGGATCATACCGAGTCCGGTTTTTTTTCTATGGGGGTACATAAAGGGTCAAGTGTTTCGTCCACCATTGCCAGCTAACATTGACGACCTCTAAACGAGAATTACGGACGCCATCCAAACCGTAACACAGGACATGCTGACACGAGTGTGGAACGAGTTTGGTTATCGCGTAGATGTCGTTCGGGCCGCTCATGGTGGTCACATTGAACATTTATGAAGATATTGTAAACAAACTTCACAGTTCCACGGTTCATTTGATTGGTCATTAAAGGCTGTAGGTTGTTTGGTTTTGATATTGTAGACCTAAAAAAGTGGGGTATTCTTTTAGACTCATTCTGTAGTTTTGCATGTAATAATAATGTTCAAATTTTAAAATTAAGTCTTAAGAGTAAGTTATGGGGCCTAAATAGATGTAAACAAAAAAAAGGTGGCAAGTATACCAGTTTCCTGCTGTAAAACGATGGTATATTCGTTGTTTCTTCACGATTTGCTAATCAAAACTTTAATCACCCCATGGACATTGTGCTTACTTGTTTTCTAAATATATAGTTTATCACAAGCGTTTTATAGATTTGTCAACGTTAAAGTACCGCAGTTCTGGTTAAATCGAACCTTTACTTATATTTCATATAGGAATTTTAATATTTAATTTAAAATTAATATCAATAAAAATACAAAGAAAATAGATGTGTTGGTAAAGCTTTGTAAGAAATAGTTCTTATGCGAAATGTTATTACGTTGAGAGACGACAAATGCGGCGTTGTCTCATTGGTATAATTTTCTATACTCGGTTAAGCTTTTTCTGCACGAGACGGAGGAATATCCTGGAAGTAGAACTTTGGCAGGGCTTCACAAAAGTTGGAAGTAGCCGTGAGTGGGCTATAAAGCGAATTCCTCCCAGGGGTNGCCGTGAGTGGGCTATAAAGCGAATTCCTCCCAGGGGTCGTCGACATTCAGTCAGGAACAGGGCGGACGCAGGCGCCGGCTTAACCATTCCCACGGGAAGAGACGCCCCCGCCCCGTCGTCCCATTTCTTCAGCTTAGCCGGGGCTCCTCCTCG
>NQII01006639.1:70269-99882 GCA_002778355.1 Clitarchus hookeri | reverse complement strand
GGAAAAAGGGGGGGGGGGAGGCGACCTGACAGTCCATTGTTCATCTTCATCACTGGACCTTGTGTTTCACTGCAAATTAACTCGCGTCGCATGTCGCTCGACTGCCCACCCCGAGGGAGGCTGCGGCCACATAGCTTTTGTCCCCCCGGGGCCAGCAGCCAAAAGGGGGCGGGTGTGGGAGGCGAGTTTTTTCTCACGCCTGGAACTGTGGCGTGACGTCATCCCTGGCCCTCCCTCCCTGATCCGTTCTGCATAACTGGATTCGTGGCCGAAAACCGAGTTGTGTATTTGCGGCAAGCCTCTGCGGGAAAAAACAAACAGGCCCGTCGAGGTATAACTTCATGCTTCATATTGGATTATTAACGTATTTAAAGAAAAAAATTCCCAAAGAATATCTATGGTGAACTAGCTATTGACCTTATCCTGCAACTCTGGTGTTGGACTCGAATCAAACGCAATCTGTTTTTAGGCAAGCTCGCTAACCCACACACCAATGTGCTCAGCAGTTATGTTAGGTCATTAATGTTGAAGGCCAAAACCCACGAGAAATAACTTTGTACGAGCTGATACGAGAACAGGCTTGAGAGTATACTCGCTAGGAGGTGATGTCACATTTCGCAGAACTGTGGCTGATCTTTATGCTGTATTAAAGTCATCATGTTGCACTCTGAGGTAAACTGGAACAGCGAAAAGTGGGACAAAATAAAAAGTTTCTCAGCCCTGATCATGCGGGGTATATACAAGAGATAAACACGATTAAGTGGGATATAAATAAAGTGACGTCAGCTGGAATAGTTAAAAAAAATTAGACATCTGTTATAAGAGTATTATAAAATAAATAAATAATTGGTAAATAAATACGTAAGCTGTTTACGTAAACTGTTCACCTTTTGGATTACCATACAAATATCCAAGATGGCGGGTGGAGTGCAGATAAGAAAGAATGACTGAGCATGACGGAAAGGTAACTAAGTCAAATGGAATCCAAGATGGCAGTCGGACGGAAGTAAGTAACTATGAAACAAGGTGGTAGTCTAGCGAGTGGAGCATGCGTGACATAATGATTAATTAGAAAACAAGATAGTTAATGGAAAAAAGATGGTGGCCGGAAACAAGATGGCAGTCGAAAACAAGAGAATGCATGGAAACAACATGGTGGCCGGTCGGCTTCGGCTACGCTCCCTGGGCCCTGTGTATCTACTTGGCACAGTCTATAAAACATATGTAATCATCACTGTTATGTCCTCGAAAACGATGCCCTGATCCGTACAAATGGATCGAAAAGAGTCTTTGGGGAGATAATTTTTGTTCATGGAGAAGTGATGCTTTTTTAAAGGAACAAAACGGGGCATTTTGAGACAAAAACGGAAAATTTTAAGGGGAAAATAGACAATTTCGAGGGGAAAATGGTAAACTCTGAAGGAAGAAGAAAAGTTTTATGGGGAAAAGAAAAATTACAAAATTGTGTCTGGCCGGCTTTGGCTCCGATCCCGGATCCCGTTGCCTCCCGACTCATCATTTGTAGTCTACTGTAAGGAATTAATTATGAAGATAAGGACTGTAATTAATGCCGGCGAAAGTCAATCTAAGGCTATAAAAACTTTTATAACGTGACCATTATTTATTAAAATGAAAAGCAGTTTACCGTTTATTTTGTTATTGTTAACTTTGAATACTTTCGAAGTAGCGCAGTCCTTAGCTAGCTAGGGGCACTAATAATTCATCAGACTGATTCTATCCAAAGTCCAGCGTTCCTCGGCGATTTATCGATATGGCCTACGCAGCAACTTCTATATTCCCTATTAGACAAATCTGCGTGCTGGTCCCACATTCAAAGTATTTATTTATGCTCTTATAGGTGCAGACACCCCCAGCAAACACTAGGGTTGATCAGACACAAGCGCCAAGATGGTGTAGTCGAGAGCTTGATGGTGTAGTCGATAACTTTTGGTGCTCTCCTACATCGTCACTGAGACCCTCGCAGTAGAAACACCCATGGTTAGTGCGAGGTACTACCCTCATCTCTACTGTGTGTTCAGGACAGTACTTGAACTGTGTCGCCGCTCACCCCGTTGAACCATCAATGGGAGAGCTTCCTTCAAGATCTTCCTCCAGCATGCGGAGTTTCAACTTCTGCCAGAACGAGTCCAACCTCTGTGGATGGGTCACCAGAGAGAACCTCCGTCGAGGCCTACCAATCGTCCCGAATTCCTCGTTTTGCCATGGCTCATCTGTGTGTTCCATGGTATTGTCCTTTGCCATTGTCAAAAGAATTTATAAAAAGTAAAATTACGGCTTTCATGCCCTAGCGGCCTTCACTCAGTAGTTTAAAGCATGATCGCCTGGTGATAGGGACAATGTGCAATTTGTTGGTTCAAGACAAGATGGATACCTCCTTACCAGTAACGAGGTTTCCAGGTGGCACAAACCAGTGAATGGAGTAGTTCTCATGTGTTTTAACCCAACTGGCAATTGGTGGCTGGTGCCGAAACATCACTCGAAAAGCCAGGAAGTCGCCTGGCATGACAGGGGCTGAAGATGCCACTTCCCAGTGTCACGCGCGGGTTACCAACGTTAGGACACAAGGGCATGGCACTAACTCAACACCTCAAGCCCGCAGATGTCTTCCTCCCAACGTAAGGAGTCTCTGGCCCCTCCTCCCCGTAGAGGTCAGCGGACAGAGCGCAACTTGATTCCGTTCCTCTTCTTTTTGAACAGGGATAAGCACTTTATTTGAATATTTTTGAGCGGTTGGCTGATAACTTCCAGATACCTAATGACTGGCAACGGTGTTAAGATCTGGTTTAAACTTTTACGTGTCAAACAGAAGCTTATTTTTCCGTTTTACGTCGTAAGGCTGTGATCATAAAGGATCCGTGACTGCCGTCGGCTGAAAAACACTTGTTTACCGACTTTTGTGCCCACAATTGAGTCATATCGGGTGCTGGACGTGAAACTTCAACGGTCCGGCCTTATAGCCGAACGCGTGCGTTGCCTTTATCTTGCGCGGTCTCCGAGGACCATTTAAATTAATAGTTATGCATTTCCGTTTCAAAATTTCTATAGGCTGTGTTTGTCGTAGGGTAAACGATGTCAAACGATGTCAAATAGGATGTACGAAACGAGGCCTGAAACAAGAGTAAACAAACGGCACGGTGGGGAGCAAAGCCCGACCATTACCATCCCGACAACAATAAGCACTCCGTCTGTAAACTGCGGTCACCTACAATACGAACAAGCCTCGAGCATCGGCTCGACGAACGAAAGAAGAAAAGAAGAGAGGGAAAAAAATTGGCTAACCGATATTCCCGCAATGTGCAAGTCAACATCGGAGCCAAGTGGCGATCAAACACCCATCCGATGTTGACGCAGGTGAGTTTGCCGACGCAAACAAAACTGCGCNAGCACCAGGACCCTGTAATTACGGCTTCCGTGTGTACCGGCAAACAGTATTATAATGAACACATGTGCCCTGGCACAACACGCGCGCCACCGGCTTTTGTCGTAGGTGCGGCGAGAGGACACGCGCTCATTTGAATTGTCGATGAGGCTGCCTGCCGCTCAGCCAGTTCAAATATTGGCTCTGGTGTCACGTGGGTGGAGGGGACGCACGTCCCACCGGCGCCGCATTATCACTTTTCAATTAAATACGGATGAAACAATTAAATGGGGGGTCCCACCGGCTTCTAGGAGAGGGGGGAGCAGAGATAGAGATGCCGGCAAGAGAGGAGGTTAATAAATCAACCGGGCGGCGAGCGATACGCCCGTGTGTATCGACGACTGGGAGAACACGGGGCGAGGGGTGTCCGGGCAAATATAAACCGAAACCAGGGGGTTCGGGCATTAGGTCCGACAACACGCTCGCGCGAGGGTACAGTAGGTGGACGGTAAAAATGGGGATCCGCGTTTCGCTGTCTCCCCCCCCCCCCCCCCCCNGCTCTTAACGCGCCCACACCCTCGAGCAACATCAATCACGGGACTAATACAGAGTGTCGGCCTGGCCTGATATGCATTGCAAACGAGTCGTCGCCGGGGAGTTTGGTGCTCCTGGTGGGGCGACAAGGGACTATGTAAAGCGGCGGCGTCGACGTGCCTGCGTCCCGTCGCGGTAAATGGTCGCCGGAAGCCGTGGGTGAAACATGGCCCTGAGCGGCCAAGGCCAGGTCAAGATCGACCTCAACTGCCAAAACCACTGTCGTCCATTCGGATTTTTTCATTACATTCCGTTCTTACAACCTGCATTTTAAGGGTGTCGGACCCCAAAAATAATTATTTTATATTTATACCAAACATTGTTCAAACAGTTCATACATAAAAAAAAAGTTAAAAATATGCAAATAAAACATATTTAACATTATATATATATGCATATATATTGCTTGTAATTGGGTGATTACATATGTTTCGCACAGTATCCCATGGGATAAGTAACTTTATAAATATTTTCATCTGTATTTGTTATAACGGCTGAAACAAAACAGACAATTTTCGTATTTGACATACAATTATTCAAAAAAATGTGTAAAATGTTTTTATTCTAGGAAAATATCATCACATACAATGCGTACGAGCTGAAAAATATTTGGTACGATTATAAAATAATAAATTTTTTGGGGTCTGACACCCTTAACAATGGAATTTTAATGGAAGTGGTTTACGGGCTTAATTAAATTTACATCTAAAACTGGCACACACATACATGTTTTATCCGGGGCTCGAACACTATGCCGCGTGATTCGACGGTAAACGCCCTAGTGAGCTCGTCCACTTATTGGAATGTAAGAGCATTGTTATAAAAGTAGTTCGACATAGTCGTGGTTCGACACTAAAGTCAGAAAACGATCTCCAAAACATGCACTAATAACAGTCCAAATAAGGCAGCGAGGTCAACGCTCGACCGGACTTACAGAGTACACGTTACTTCGACGATGGAAGGGCGTAAATTAGACCATGGAGACGTTGATCCGAGGAGGGAGACATTAATCCGACAAGGGAGGCTTGAACTCCCATAGCTGTGCATCTGGACCTGCGTTGGCGCTCTAGCCACCCACTGTTGGGGTCCTCGGTTCGATTCCAGGTGCCGGCAGGCGGACCGTTTTCAGCCGGGGGTTCTCGCGGGGAGTGTGATGGGCTCTCTAACGGCGTGGAGTTTTCATCGAGGTGCTCCCGTTTCCTCAGTCATCTTTACTCTACCATCGCTCCATACCTATCTCATCCACTCTTCTGGCTGGACATGTTCCGGAAAACATGCCCGGAACACCAGGGGTGTCCCTCGGGTACACAAGTGTGCTTACATTGCCGCCGGTCAATTCTCGTCCATGATGATATTGCTATAAATATAAAGAGACATTGAAAAATACACATACAAAATCAGCAATAAAAAATATTGGTGGAAATTATAATATAATTTATTAAGTTATAAAAGCTGTTTCTTAGACGACCTTAAATCAAAATTAATATTTAGCTACATCTCAAAGTGAATAAATTTTTCAATTTAAAAAAAATCAGGTTTAATTGTTTTTTTAGAAATATATAACAAGTGCGGTATGTAAGTATTGTGGCTACAGAATACAAAATATATACATATATTTCAATTAACTGGACGTGTTGAGGCACCACGTTGTTGGGTACTAGTACACATGCAGTAGCTTGTGTACTCCACACAAGCTACCGCGCCGTTGGCCCAGTGCTTTATGAACAGTAGCTGCACCCGTTCTATATACAGCTTGTGAACCCCATGGATCACCTGAATTATCTCCGGCGCGTGCAGTTTGCAGCATGATCTCTGGAACAACGCAGAACACGCCCTGTCTTCGACACCTAAATTATCTTCACCGATGAGGCTTCCTTTGCACGTTGAAGTTCTAATGAATAGTCGAAATATAGACTAATCAATTTACAGTTACTCCCAACCTTTATGAAGCCTGGCTAAAATTCTGTCTCCAGGATATTCCTCCCCCTCCTACAAAGAAAACTTAAATAGGTCTAGAAAACTACACCAAAGGGACAACACACCGCATTCGTGCGCACTCAGTATAATAAATAATCTTTTGCGTGAGAACTAGTTCTTACTCGGCATTACCAACACACCTAATTTCTTTCTGTTTTTATTCGTATTAATTAAAATGAAATGTTATAATTTACAGATAGAATATAATACAAGTTCAATTCAACAGCGAACTATGTTTTGTTGTCACAATTATAAAACATTTGTGGTACACGACATATTTAAGCAAACAACCAAACACGTCAAACATAGGATGATATTTCAAATATTTGATTCAAAGAGTGTGAGGAAACCGCGTATATACTATAATCAAGTACGTGCAGATGTGAAACTCCAATTCGTTATTCCCCCGCTGTTTTCGACAACGATTAAGCGTCAATGTACGGGCGGTCATCGTGATGTGTTAGTTGGCCGGCCCCTACCTGTTACCGCGCCATCTCACCGACCACGTGAATACCACTTGTTCCTGCTGGAAACCCCACCGACGTTACTCGAAGAGGTATCATTATAAATAAGAGAAGTTATGTGGCCCCAGCACGATGCATAGACTAAAGATGAGGTAGACCGCTTATTCGTCTTCTGAGTAAGTATCCGACATTGACCTATACCAAAGGAACACAGCTGTCAAAGTCACATGGTCAACCGCGATGAAAATATTTATATCTTAATTTTTAAAAGAGAAACATTTTTATATAAATAAAATACTTTCACAAATTTTAATTTGCTCTAACTGCAATTAAAATTGGTTATAGGAAATATACAAACATCTCAAAGCACTTGTTCAATAAACAGTGTTCTAACCTGAAATCCAATCCACGCCGTTTTCGCCAGACGTGTTGGCAGAAAAGCAATTCACTGTTGGGACACGGAGATTGTTTGTGCGCAGTCAGCGAGATCGGTCTACCTTACTAAAGACTATGGCACCATGGCGCCTCGGTTCACAGTTTGCAAACGGTTCGCGATCACCCGAATCACGCATGCCATGCCCGATAGATCAAGTCGTGGAAGTTCTGGTATAGTACATTCACGGTTACATACAAATTTTTTCTGAAGCCCTGCTAAAGTTATACTTTCAGGCTATTCCTACGCCTTCAACAAACAAAGCTTAATTAAGTCTAGAAAATTACACCAAATGGACAATGCACCGCATTCGTGGGCACTCAGTTTACTAACATTTTGCGTAATAACTATTTCTTGATAGGCATTATAAACACAACTAATTTCTCATTTTCTGATTCGTATTGATTGTGAATGATACATAATTTTATAAGTGAAATATAAGTAAAATACCAATATAACCGAACATTTGGCACCTTTATGAAAACAGAAGTATAAAACGCTTGTGATAAATGACATATTCAGAAAACAACCAAACACGTCATGCATGGGGTGTTTTTTGTAGTCATTGATAAAAAAAACACAAATTATTGTTACTTTATTACAGCATTTCGTGTGATGTGAATGTTTAGTCATCACAATGAACAGTTTAGAAGAGCCACAAAATGAATCAGCTCATGACCTAGGCGTACAAATGTCTGCATTATTCAGTAAAGGAGAGATTTTGGCAGAGTTAAAGACATTTCGTTTGAAGTCGGAATTCAGTCCCACGAAACTGGAACGCGATATTTTTCTAGAAAAGAAATGTTCTGAATGTGTAGACGAAGAAAATCGGAAAGCAATAATAAATTACATATGTTACTGTTGTTGTATATTGCTTACGCAGGTGCAATGAAACGTTAAATTTGTAGACCTACGTAAATTAATACTGCAACAATAAGCAGTTTTTCATCAAACAGGTTGCAACCTATATATACCGAGTACTCTCACCAGGCCATTTTGTTGGTATGACGGCGCAGGTTACAATACATTTATATGGAAAAAATGTACATTTCGATAGCCAATAATTGTTCTTTTAAGCCTTTGAAGACCTATTACAGTGGTCGGATCTCGGGAGTACTGAAGAGACTCCTTATTACACATGGAATTATTGCAATAAAAATTTTGGTTTTGTAAACACGGTGACTAAAATTTAAGGGGGTTTGGCACGAAATTCGAATGCATTGAATTCATATTGAAAACGTAAATTACAGCTACGAAAACAGAAACGAATCCAAAGCCATTCTGATGCTGTCATTCCCGTTGATATGGATAATTTCTTCATCTTCTGGTAGTTTAGCAAGAGTTGCTTTGTGCATACCCATATCACTGTATAATGTTTACAACAAAAAAANTCTTCATCTTCTGGTAGTTTAGCAAGAGTTGCTTTGTGCATACCCATATCACTGTATAATGTTTACAACAAAAAAACCCTTTTTCATAAATGTTATAGTTTTAGTCCCTAATTTTTAAAGAAATAAAAAATAAATATATAGGTGCAAAGAATGCAATATATAAAGAAGAAGTCAAAATGTTTAAAAAAAAAACTTCTAGTTTTATTAGTTTAGTCGTCAGCTGATGCAGCATCCAGATAGAGATTTAGTTAAAACTTTTAAAGGTATATTACATAAGGAAATTCTCCATAAAACTTTTCAGAACAATAATTTATATTGTTTGGTACATTTTTATAAAACATAACNTCTTCATCTTCTGGTAGTTTAGCAAGAGTTGCTTTGTGCATACCCATATCACTGTATAATGTTTACAACAAAAAAAACCCTTTTTCATAAATGTTATAGTTTTAGTCCCTAATTTTTAAAGAAATAAAAAATAAATATATAGGTGCAAAGAATGCAATATATAAAGAAGAAGTCAAGAAGTCAAAATGTTTAAAAAAAAAACTTCTAGTTTTATTAGTTTAGTCGTCAGCTGATGCAGCATCCAGATAGAGATTTAGTTAAAACTTTTAAAGGAATACATAAGGAAATTCTCCATAAAACTTTTCAGAACAATAATTTATATTGTTTGGTACATTTTTATAAAACATAACATGACAAATAAGGAAGATAAATATTTAACTCTTACATAAAAAAACAATCGCTTGGCAGTTGAGTATCTTACTTAAAAATGGTAATTAAACATTTGAAACTGTCCGAAACCAAATTTATAGGTTAAGATAGTGGTGTGCTTTGGTACAATGACTGATTAATAACGTTATAAATATTACTACATTAAAAATTCTAATTAGTTATACCTTATTTACAAAGATTTACTTGGTATGAAAATAAAATGACATTGAAATTTTATTAGCTATTTATTATGTTTTGTATCTTATTTTATTCAATTTTTGTTTTGAGTTCACTCGTGGGAGAGAAGAATCTCAGTGTAAACAAATGTGGAAAAGGTTATAGATTAATTTTACAACAGCAGCAGATCAACAAAATACATTTGCAGTAACAAGATACAAAAGGTTAATAATACTATGTTTATATATTTATAAAGCAAAGTGTTTTACGATAATTAAAAAAAACATTAAATTTGGAGACTTACTTATTGTCCTACGGAAACACATGCCTGCAACAATGCCTATAGAAATGATTTTTCAGTCAAAAAGGTCTATTGGAACCTCTTTACTTTGTTTGACGTCATACCTCCAAACAGAGCAAAACTTCCTTCTGATTGGCTACTTTCGTCCCATAAACGAAGAATGGGGTGAGAGTACTTGGTATATATAGGTTACTCTAGTTGCAATAAAATGCATTTTTTATGTTTGGGAAATTTTAATTAGGGTGGCTTCTACTACCAATAAAGAAGTAATGTTACGCCTTATTTCTCTCTGTCTAAACATAATGGTTGAAAATTTCCATTCACAAGTTCAAGAACTTACCTATAACTGGTTTCGCAATCCATAGACGATAACCTTTTTTGAGGAACTGCCACTTTAAAGGACCGTAAATTTGTGAGAAATTAATTATTTTAATCCCTTTTTACAGTCTTTCACAAATAATGGTATATCTGTTCAATTTTCCAGTGTTGAAGCCTAAATGCAGTTTTGTCGTTTAAAGAGCTATTGGTTAATATTCCAGCTGTACCAAGGCTGATCGAAGTCAGGAAAAATAAAGGTAGGTAATAAGTATTATTACGCGCTTCATCCCCTGCTTGCACGAGAAGCATCCAGGATAACATACCATTATGCATAACAAGGGTAGATTGTCCGATGAGTAAAAAAACCTTGCTATAGAAAAAACCGCGATGGTGGTTAGGTTCTTCCTTCACTTGTAGTAGTGTTAATGTTCCAAACAAAAAAAATAAATATATTTTGCCACTCGACCTTGTCCCTCGGCCGGAGTAAGCCCATCAGAGGTTGCAAGTGCATAACACACAGGGCCAAATGATGGGTGTGCTTTGGTGTTTGGTGCATCTGTACGTGATGTAATATATACCCAACACAGAGCAGGTGTGAAAACGACTTGGAAGAATGTACTCATGCACGTGTGCAGGCTCCAGTTACCTGACACCGTGCAGATGCAGACCAATGAAAATGCTATCACTGCTATGTGCAGACTTCACGGTTACCTAACACAGTGCAGATGTGAGAAAACTACTTAGAGGCATGTACGCATGCACATGTGCAGACTCCATTTACCTGATGCCGTACAGATGCAGACCTGTAAGTAACCCTTTTGACAAGAATATTTTCGTACCTAAGCTCTTTCTATTCATAATTACTATTCCTTTCATATATGCATTGAGTTATTTAATATAAAACTTAAAATATTTCGTGACATGGATTTACACAAATGATTTTATAGAAATGTTTTTCATGGCTATTTATTGCCATCGACATTTATGCATATATCTTTCTAAATGGTAAACACATATTAATCGTTTATAATTAACACTTTGACACATGCCGCATATTGTTAGTATTCTGAAGCACCACTGTCACNTTCCCACTTTCGCCCCTCTAGGGCCTCCCAGTAGACACGTGCTGCGAGGCCAGGCCGGCCCAGGCGAGGGCGTACAGGCAATTAACACGTGCCAATGTTATGCCGAGTTAAGAGTTAGCAAATCGCTGATGCAGCGAGGAACACGTGAGACCATGGACACGTGCCGAGAAAAGGGCTGACAGTGTTTCGCAGTTTCCGCGGGTCCTCCCCTCCCCGAGAGAGCATGGATATGTGCCGAGGAAATGCCGAGGTAAGCTAGAGTTGTGACAATGCACCCCTAGTTAGACGAGTAAGAAGGGCTGACAGTGTTTGGCAGTATGGCCACAGGCCACCCCTTTCTCCCCCCTCAATGAGTGAGACACATGTGAGGATCTGGGGAGCATCAAGAGAGGTTAAAGCCAACTTTCAGGAAAAGGAGGGGACGAGTAACATCCCTCGCCGGGAGGCAGCATTTGGGTGGGGACTCGCCCAGAGCACCATGCCGGGATGCGAAGTTATTCAGCCGTGTGATGGGAGTAGTGTCAGTCGTGTCGAACCAGTCGTACCCCACGCTGGAACGTGGCAGTCAGGTGGGGGCTCGCCAGGAGCACCATGTTGGGACGAGAGAGTCAGGCAGTCGTATCACATGCCGGGACACGAAGTTGAGTTGTTCAGTAGTTGAACCCCCATGCTGAGAGGCAGCAGTCGGGTGGGGGCTCGCCAGGAGCACCATGCTGGGACGCGAAGTGAGTAGTCATGCGATACCGAGAGCGAGAGTTGAGTGGTGGCCTCTATGAGGGGCGCCACACCGAGAGGAAGTAGATGGGCAGTTGAAGTGCTGCGCCGAAGGGAGTAGCGTGAGTCGTGTAGATCAGTTGGATCGTGAGTTCGTCGAGGAAAGAACCTGGAACAGCCGTCGCGGAGAGCCGTCACCGAAGCCGAGCCGAGGGCCTGTGAAGGGCCACCCAACTAACCGGACCTCAACCTACCGCCAGAACAACCAGAACTACAAATACAGCTAAGTACTAGCATCGTCGCTCAAGGAACATTCCCCGACTCCTAACATTCCCCCCATGATGTCAGCAGCAGTTAGCACGGATGCTTTATTTTCACCTTCAGGCTCACAACTTGCAGGGAACAGTCTGACAGGGTAAGTAAAATATGTGTTTGTTTCCGGTAAAATATGTGTTAATTTTCAGTTAAATAAAAACCATTTAAGACCAAGGCATTATGAAGTTATTGTTTACTAACCCTATTCAACATCCAAGGCACCCATAGTCTGTGCCTGGTAAAGGTAACTCGTACCCTACCAACCATACTGTATACCCCAGGTGGCGAGTAGCATCAACTTTAAACATAATCGAGCATCTTTCCTGCTGCATTTTTTGCAATGTAGAACATAAAATAATTTTTTTCTTCATATACACCTGAAGATAACTGAATATAATTATTATGTATGTCTGCAATGTATAGACATATTTTTTGGTTATCATTTTTCTCATGTCTCCCTATTGCTTTTCCTCAAACACGAACATACAAATGTGTTACTGGACACTTTGTATCACCCACATGCTTACACTTTGACACCTGCAAAAATAATTTTTCTCCATCATCACAATTTATTTAGCACTCCGCACCCTCACGCCCCCACACTGTCAATATTTTTTCACATCCACTGCGAGCTTGTCTTTACAATGCATGGCAGGCTGCGACAAGTCGTGGTCCGGTAAAAGTTTATGCGTCTTGCCACCGCATTATTCGGTGAAGCGAAGCACTGTTTTCCTGGCCCCTCATCTTATCACATAGTCCCTGCGCTGGCAGCCTTAATTAATAACGATGGTTTTACCCTCGTTCAACTCTAACAGTTCGTTGGTGCTGCATGGTAGGGTTACATCCTGCCTCATGTTGTACACTGCTCAGGTTTGACCGTTGCACTTGCCTTCAGCGTTCATGATGCTCGGGTTGTATGCAGACACCGAGGAGTAGTAGTAGAGACGGGCATGATTCACGCCATCGTGGGCTTCTATGTTTTTCACTGCATCCTCGTACAGTGGGTCGCTAAGCCAGTACTCCACGCGACGGAAATCTGGGATGGTAATGGGGATAAAACTCAACCATACCTGACTCGAAGGAGCTGGTGTACATTACCCCGTGCATTGAAGATCGTGGAGGTGGTGCGATGGGAGTAGCTTCGGTGACAATCAACCAACTTCTGCTAGTGCCGATAGTGGTCTGCGTGGAGCCCTCACGTGCCGAAAGCCAATCATTTCATGTTGTCGAGGTGAATGCGTGCCAGGTAGAGATGGTGTTGGGTTTTTGGGCATTTGATTGAGTGTGTCTAAAATAATGTTTCATTTAATAGCGAATGGCCATTGACGCAATTTCTTATGCAATAAAGAGTAAAACACATTTTTTTTAAAGGTGGACCCACAGGCGCGGGAAAAATTATCTGTGCAATAACACTACACATTCAGAGGAAAATGAGATCAAGCCACTCGAGTAGTGTCTTTGGTAATAACCGCTACCAATTAACTTTGAGGAAGTACAGCTGATAAATTTTTAAAAATACCCTGAACTAAAATGATAATTCCACCTGTAACATAAAACCAGACACACCTGAAGCAAAAGCCTTCTTAAATTAAAAACTAATAGTGTGGGACAAGACTCCAGCGATACATCCACATGCATTTATAGCAGAAAAGAGACCTTTCCAAGAAATAATCGAATACAGCGAGCTATTTGGCGGCAAATTAATCCTATCAGTAAAGGATTTGCGTTATTTCCTCCCTGAAATTCAGTAATAAGAGGATGGCGAGCTCTTTATGTTGCCAGCTGTTTAAATAGGCATAACCGATGGCATGAACTTCACGTACTCGAGGTAACTCGGAACATGAGAGTCATGATACTGGTTTTATCGAACTGGCTTTTAGATGAAGGTGAAGGCGAGACTGAACAGGTAGCTATAGTACCTGTAAACTGCTGTCCACAAGACAGAAACAAGCTGATCGACACGCATTGATAGAGACTACACCAATCATCTCTCAGAAGTTTAAAGAAAGAACGATTCTTAGTGTCACATGTAGGTCTGAGGAACAATTCGTGCTCAATATTTACGTACTTCAGTATTTCAGCTATATGTATACTTCGCTTTGCTTATTTCTGGTCCTCATTTCCAAAAACATTTTATTTGACGTTAATATTATTCTCTGACTATAATATCCAGAATACAATCATTTTGAAAGTTATTTTATGAAATTATACCTGAACTGCAAAGGTTTAACTTTATTTCGCAATTATTTCCTTCTATTACGAATGTAACTTTTAGGCCCTTCGTACGTGCAAGTGTCTAGGAGCGTAGCTGAAGTAATGAGTCATGATAAGATGAGGTTTATTGCACATAAGTATTATACAATAACTATTTAAGTGATCGGGGGAGCTTTAATTGGAAACCAAGATGCTATTTAATTACATTATGATTTAATACCTCACGCCATATTATTGCTGTCTAATTGGAAAGTCGTCACCTTGTTCATGTTGCTGGAGGCTGATTCTACGAGACGGTTAACGACGGTCGGACACAGCCATCTTCATGGTCTGCTTCGCTGGTCGTCTCGACGACAAAAGACGCAGCTCCCGGTGTTAACGCTGGTCTATATCAGGCGCGTTGTTTAATATATTTCGGCCTCGTTTACTGGCCGGTGGAGGGGATTTCTGCAACTGTCTTCGCAAGGTGGTGTTGCAATCACGCTCGTGTCCTGGTTTAATGTTTGAAGGCGTGATCAGGCAAGCCGTTCAGCTAAGGCCTGATCACATCATAACACTTCACAATCAATATTAAAATAAATAGTGTCTTTCGTTGCATATGCACTGGCTTGTGTTCTAAAACTACTATTACCTCTTTAAACCTTCAACAGCATTTGGCAATTTACTGACTTTTATGTACAGAAGTACTAAGCCTTTATTTCGCTATTTTTTTTTGTGTAAAAAATTAATACTGAAGCAACAATTTTTTCACATTATACGCAAGAACGTGTCGTGTTGGTACTTGCCAAATAAGCCTGTACACAAACCTGATAGTTCCCAAAAAATATGAATGAAAACTTTCCCAATTCCTGAACACATCGTTTAATCATCTCATGATATTACAGAGTTACTTTAGAGAAAACATAATTTAATTTTACTCATTATTATTTGGTTGCTTTAAATATGTCAGTAAATGTGGTTTAAAGATGCAAAAAAAATCCTATTGAAACATAAAAATAGGGAACGAATTATATGAGAAGGTAAAAACACAAAGCAAAAAGTTATTTAGCAGGAGTCTCGCGAGTAGCGATAGTTTTCTTACACTAGGCTGTGCGGGCCTCTGAAAATCACGACTTCGCGGCAAAGCAAGAATGTGTCATGCATCTTTGTAAAGGATGCCAGCGTACAAAGCGCACACACACGTACACACAAACACGTTCTCCATGATCATCTGTAGCTGGAGTTTTAATTTTCCTCGTGTTGGCGTCTTTTAGCAAGGGCGTGTCTGCTGCTTCAGAACACGTTACGTGGACTTGTTACCTGCTGGGCCACCCACCCCAGCCTTGTTCGTTACGTTATGCTTGTTCGAAAGCGAGAGAGAAGTCCCGGCCGGAACACACGATCTGAATGTAAAACACGACACATCATTACCGCAGCCGGCTTGATGAGGGAGGTAGCGGCGATGAACGCACACACGCGCGCGCACAAGGCCCCGTGGACTGGAGCAAACAGCTTCCCCCCACACTGCCGATGCGGTGATTAATTATCCGTGTCTCGGTGCCGCTTATCTACAAGTCGCCGGGACTAGTTGTGGGCCTGGTGCGTCCGTCCGAATCACAATGATCCTAACTCTACGAGTCGCTGCAGCTCGTTAAAGAGTTAGTATCCGGACATATTTTCTGTACATTCGTTGTTTGCGCGTGTTCCAGAAAATAAAGGTCCTGGGAATACAACTTTTTGCCAGAAAAAAAAATCTAGTCTCGTGCAGTTTTGTTATTCTCATATTAAGTTTATTCTAAGAGAGGAAAAATCGCAAAAATGGTTAAGAACAGCGTTTTTAGAGCCCGCATGCACAGTTTCCTTAATAGCCAGTAGAAAAATAAAACTGTATAAAGTAGTTGTAGTTAAATCTGTGGGCTTTTAAAGCGTGTAATAAAGGCCGGCTGTTACAGATCCCGTTAGCACAGAAAAGCGTAACAGGGGAAGCGACTGCTTGCAGGTTCAGCGCCTTGCGCGTAGGAGCGACGGGGCGCTGGTCGCGCATGTTATTGTCGCCCGTATCGCTGTGCGTCGAAAGCGAAAAAAGAAAATCTTGGGTCCATGTATTCTTAAGGGGAATCCCACCTCAAGGTCACGGCTGGCCATAAGGAAATACTGCGAAAGGCCCACTAAAAGCTGCGCTATGAATTCCCGGGTAGATGAATTCCTCGCAAATTAAATAGATAACAGTAGAATAATATTAGACGCGATGAAAACCANATGAATTCCCGGGTAGATGAATTCCTCGCAAATTAAATAGATAACAGTAGAATAATATTAGACGCGATGAAAACCAATGTATTAAACTACATATGCCATTTTGTACTTTTTTCCTTTCCATTAAGGAAACTGTGCACAGAAAAACCATAAAAATAATGGTTTTTTTAAACCATTTTCTCTAATTGTTGTATACTCATATACGCTTGAACACTGTTCCAGTAGGAGTTAGAGCATAACACAGNATGAATTCCCGGGTAGATGAATTCCTCGCAAATTAAATAGATAACAGTAGAATAATATTAGACGCGATGAAAACCATGTATTAAACTACATATGCCATTTTGTACTTTTCCTACTTTTTTCCTTTCCATTAAGGAAACTGTGCACAGAAAAACCATAAAAATAATGGTTTTTTAAAACCATTTTCTCTAATTGTTGTATACTCATATACGCTTGAACACTGTTCCAGTAGGAGTTAGAGCATAACACAGNATGAATCAGATATAATTACTATTTATTCTGAAGAGGAGGAGAACGCCCATATATATTTCCTTCGCGATCACAATTTCTTGAGAAAATTGCTGCAATTAATGATAGAACAGTAAATGTTCTTTCCCCTCGTGACGCATCTCCCACATTAAGTGAAATTTGGGTTCAGATTTTGAACATTACAACGGACCTATTACTGCAGGGCTTGTTAACTTGGGGGGGGGGAGGGGGTATCCAAGTCAAACGTCATCAGAGCTGTATGAATGACGTGGCCAAGCATTGGCATAGTCTCATTTTCTTCACATTCCGTTTTCCGCCAGATCCGTGATTTTATAGAATAAAACAGTACATTTCGTACAATATTGTTACGCTCTCGCTTCCCTTCAACTGTCCCGCGAGTGCGAGCGGAAGAGAAGGACAGAGTAGTGATACGATAGCGGGTGGTGAGTCACGAAGAAAGTTTGAATGACAGGCGTGCGATAATCTTACCAGGGTTATAAAGGCGCGCCGCCGTGCATTCTTCCGCATGCCACCGTGATAACCTTTTTGCGGCTCGCACGCTCTCTACCTTCGGCGGATAGAATTTCTAAGTTAATCTGAAGGGAAATTTCTGGTTTATTGCCCTCGTTTCTCTCAGTGTGACTCGGGTGTGTGGTAATCTCCGAGATCTGGCGACTGATGCTGTATAAGCGCGACGGGCCTCCAAACCACGAGTTTATGAGAGTCGAGAGTTTGAGCGATTGTGTGGCCTTAAGCGATAGACGACGAGCCAGAAGAGCAACGACTGGCGCCGAGGTGACACCAGCGGGAAGAAACTCTACGACCGCGAGCATCTGTACAGTGAACAATACGACTGGCAGGCCAGACTGTTGGACTGGATGCGTGAGTGAAAGACATTCCAAATGATGGCAACAGACTGAAGATGTGTTAATAATGAGGATAAGTTGTTTGACTATAACCAAACAGAGACATAGAGAAGGACTTTAATTAGAGTCTAGAGAGACATTAAATACTGCGCTCATTGAGAAATAAAAAAGGGAAATAATGGAGAAAGATATATTAATGCTGTAAATAATAGCTGTGACAATAAATTAAATTCAAATTTAGTTCTTTTATCTTTATTAAGACCTCGATCCCTCACGAACACGGATACGCCCCTCAGGCGTCTTGTAACAACATGTATATCTGACTCCGGAGAACACGTCGCATGCCCGCGTGTTGCCCTGCGGGCGGGGCGCGAACTGCAGGCCGCTTGATTGACGTGCGTGTCAGTAAGGGTGCGTGGTCGAGAGGAGTGTGGGTGATGGGTAGTAGGTAGGGAGACAGGGAGGGGTGGCCTAGCTGCTGATTACCGGCCCCTGCTAATGACTAATGGCGCCTGCCAGATCCCGTTGCTCGGGGCTCGAACTGCGACCCTTCGTGACGCCGCAGCCATTGCAGGCGGGTTCGCGCAGCCTATGCGTGCTCGAGCCGACACGTCACTTCCCTCGCCCGCACTTGGTATGCGCGTCCGAGCGTGCACGTGCGTCACTTCGACGGCCAGGACGAGCAACGTGTGTGTCGCGATGGACCGTTACCNATGCGCGTCCGAGCGTGCACGTGCGTCACTTCGACGGCCAGGACGAGCAACGTGTGTGTCGCGATGGACCGTTACCACCCAGAAGCCCTTACGACCTCTACGAGAAAATAACGATACTCAGAAATTAGGCATGTTGGAAAAATATCGATTTATCGAAATGTCTGTATTATATCAACGATATATCGATATAAATTGTCGACATATTTCAACTATATTTTATCAAAACCGTTATCTTTTTCCTGGTATCGGAAAAAAAAAATTTTTAATCCTTCTTTAATAAGCTCTGTTTAGAATAGAAAAATTGATAAAAATTACTGTGTTTCAGCAACATGCANTTTTTTAATCCTTCTTTAATAAGCTCTGTTTAGAATAGAAAAATTGATAAAAATTACTGTGTTTCAGCAACATGCACCAAAAACAGGCACTATATCTTTCTGAAATGCCTCTTTTTCTCATTATGTAATATTCCAAGCAATTTTGCATTTGCCAAGTCTTTTTATACATAAAATATCAGATTCCGATATACCAAAAATCAATATTTTTCTTTCGGTATATCGTTTAGTAAAACGATACTTATATAAATAGTATCGATACTTCTTTCCGATATCACCATCCCTATCAGAAATATTACTAAATGATACATTTGCTGAATATATCAAATAGTTGTAATCCATTTATTAATTATTCTTTGTATAGTAATCATGCAATATTACCACGTTTACCTAATGGCGGAGGTATTGTAAAAATAACATCTTTGGAGTGATGCTCATTGTGTTATATTTCGTAAAATATATATGTTCAAACTAATTGGTAGAAACTAATCTATGCAAAAGTTTAAATACTTTCAATCAAATGTATAAGATAAATGAAGTTGACTTTATGTAAATACAAAATACTGCAAAAATCGTTGTCGAGTAACATGCATGAAACAATTTAGCCCCAGTGAGTGCCTAAACAGTTATCCTTGACTATTGGCTATGATAATACACCCATATATATGCAAAACTGCAATAATAATCATGTTACTTAAATGTTAATATTTTGCGTCGAAAGTATATCAAATTGTTAGCTAAACGTCTACTTACACTTAGTAAATTTGTAGGCACGAAATTATCCCACGAGATGGCGTTCAACCTAGCATTCGCTCTTCCATCGTCAGGAAACTTAATGACGTACACCTTATAGCCTATCAGTTACTTCCAAGACACTGAACAACACATAACTTTAACTTCGTGATGAAATAGTATGCTATAAGTAACAGTTTTAATAAATTAAAATAAAAACCCGCCACATACATAAACAACCAAGCTGGCAGCCATATTTGCCACTTATGCTTGCCTCCTAGCCGTGACGTCAATAGTATTGCTAAAAGAGGTTGTATGACCTTGAAGTCTCGGTGATACCGGATGGACTGACTTCAGTCCACTGTTGGGAAGTTACATTGAAAAGTAACTTACTTTAGAAATTTTCAAAAAATAATGTAGGTAACAGTAAGTCTTAGNCTGTTGGGAAGTTACATTGAAAAGTAACTTACTTTAGAAATT
The DNA here is from genome assembly GCA_002778355.1 of Clitarchus hookeri. Lineage (NCBI taxonomy): Eukaryota > Metazoa > Arthropoda > Insecta > Phasmatodea > Phasmatidae > Clitarchus > Clitarchus hookeri. The sequence goes on along the minus strand of NQII01006639.1, from coordinate 79,956 downwards.
TTCAAAAAATAATGTAGGTAACAGTAAGTCTTAGTTAGCCAACATGTCACTCTACACATGCACAATAGCGGTTGGTTCTAAAGGAAAGAAGTTCGCTCAATGTAAAACTATTGGGAAACGCATGTTGCAAATAGCACCAGTACGGAAACAAAAGGAATACTGTTTCGATAAGAATATAGCGTTCTAAATTCAAACCAAAAACAACTATTGAAACAGAATTACTGCACAGCAAATAAAATAACATAATTTACACCAATATGCTTTAATTTAAAAAATTTCATAGCAGTTTGAATAATGACAAGAAATAACGAGACATATGTATCACGGGTTGGTTAGTAATACAATTGTGTCTTACAAATGTAATATTTAAGATGTACAAGAAGTCACCGAGACCAAATTTCTTGGTTTATTTATTGATTCAATTTTGAGTTGGAAATAACAAATCAACTATTTAACACGAAAGTTTAGCACTGCATGTTTTTCTCTCAGAAATATTGTAAATGTACTTGGTTTTGAATCAGCTCAAACAGTTTATTTTGCATACTTCCATTCATAAGTTTACTATGGTGGTATTTTTGGGGTAACTTTGCTGCAAGAAATAAAATTTTTTAAATACAGAAAAGGGCAGTACGAATTTTGGGCAAAAATGAAATTTTTTTTTCTTGTCAAGATTGTTCATAAAATTTATAATCTTAACTCTGCATTTTCAGTACATATATTCGCTATTGTGTTTTATTTCAGATAATCCTAATAATTTGGTAAAAAATTCATGTTTTCACAATTATAATTCCAGAAGCGTAAACAATGTGCATAAACCCTCTACCAATCTGATAATGTTCCAGGAAGGAGTTTTATACTCAGCTGCTTGTATCCTTGATAAACGGCTTTTTTTTTTATAAAGAAAATTTTATATTCATGACAGTAAAGCTTTCAAAATTAAGTTAAAGCATCTTCCGATAACTCACTCGTTTTATAATGTTAATGAATTTTTTTAACATGAATATTACGTTTTAATTGTATTATAATTTTTGTACCATGTAATGCTGTTTTTGGATTAGTAACCAGTTTTTTATGTACGCATATTTTCTTTTATACTACAAAATGTATGTTGCTCTTTACATGCTATCCTTTATTGTTAAACTATTTATGACAAATTCCACAGTCTTGTGGTTTTGCCATAAAGAAAGGATCAACGGAATGCAATAAAACATTAATAAAAATAAATACAATATTTACACTATGTGCATTAAAACATTACTTCTTTTACGCTTACCTCCAACAGAACATAGGCACTGGCAAATGTTAGATATAAACATTAGTCCTTGAGACGCGTTTACCCCCACTCCCCTATTCCTCTCCTCTCCACAGCAATGAATTATGAAGCTTTTACCTTCAGTTCGTTCGTTTATGTAACGTACTACATTTCGAGATGAAGCAATTTTAAACTTAGAAGAAGTAACTGTAAAATAAATTTTGGTTTTTCCAGGCGTTACAATTGAAATGTAACTTAGTTAAGTTATAAGTCATCTAGTACAAATGCAACGAGTTACCCTTAAAGTTTCTTAAAAGTATTTAATTACCAAGTAATTAGCTACTTTCGTTAAATTACTGCCCAATACTGTTTCAGTCGTACATAAAAAGCACCGATATTTCGGTGCTTCCGCATTCGTACAGAATGGGGAGGGAGTATATGCCCTTATATATTGAAATTTAAACTAATTTTTTGGCAAAACATTTGAAATGAAGATAAATTAAAATACAGTCATCCAGAAATTGTTTCATGTAATAGGGATATTCAACCTAGGAACAAAATGTAATTTATAACTCTCCTTGTAATGAAAACAAAAGGGGTGACCACCCTCTTATTGCATTTTTTTTTTTAGTGTCAGGAATTATGAACATGTTTCATGCTGGTATAATGAGCAGTATCACCTAACAAGAATCGTCCTCTTGTTGAAACTGCCCACGAGCTACCGTTTTCGTGTGAAACGCACACGGTACCTAAACGAAATTTAATGTCAATTCGTTTCAGCTTTTTTTAATACAGTTTAAAAACTCGATTTTTAAGGGCTCATATTTCCCTTAATATCTATTCTTTTTAAGTATAAACTGTACTTTTCTATTTGGTTTTGCGCAAGGAATTACCTCACGATGTTTGTCGGTCGAATTCCGCCCCATTAACACCGACAAACTGCACCCACTCATTACTTACCAAAAAATAACTCGGCCTATGGTTAAATATGCATGATATGCGTGATACACAACCTTAAAGGGTAAACTAAAAAAATATTGTGAATATTACAGAAAGTATTTGAAATGGAACAATTATATTCAGAATACTGTGTATTTTAACGAATATCGCGGCCATCTAATTTTGTCAGAAAAAATTTCAATGCCTTTAGTAAGCGAATTTTAATAATTTTCTTCATTCCATCCCATGGTTATCCCCCTTCAGGTAGCCTACCGTTCACTTCTTCCTACACACATTACTGTTGCACTCATGCTTTTTGTTGTTCGGTCGTATGGTCTTTGGATGTGTTACCACCGTAGGCCTGTATTACGCTAAAGTTGTACACTGCAGTACTAGGGACATTGCACGGTGTTTCTTCGGATCCGGCGAAACTGCACGTTAACAAATGTTGATATGCTTGGCGAGTATAGATGATGGTTTGTCGTAGGAAAAGTTGACTGTTTTCTAGGATTCAACGTACTGTACACATGTCCGACATTTTTCTTTCCTTATTGGCGGTCATGCATGTATGAAGCTACTACCCCATTTCACTGGGCTAATGAGGATTCCGATACTATAAGGCAGAACGTTCGTGATTGGTCTGCAAACAACTTAGACGAGTCAAAACCTTGTTCATCCATCCATCAACTAATAAACTAGATACAGCGTTATCGGGATTTTACGTTATCTCTATAAGTGAGTTATCGCTGCGAAGAAAACTGTTTGCTGAATTTTTTGCGTGCATTCAGTTCGCCCAGAACTCTCTTCGAACAGTTTGTTCTATCGTGCCATTGGTCACCGCGGCTGAAAGAGAGGGCGTTATTTCAGTAGCAACTCCGATGTGCAGGCTTTGTCACTGTAGATAAAAATGTCTTCATTTCTAACGTTACTAAAGCAAATGTATATTAAGTGTAGTTCTACACTTCAAGAAATTGTTCCCAAATATACATCATCATTGAACACTCAGCACGGATGGTAAAGATTTTCCCTCCACATATCCACGGTAGTTGTCCTAAATTTGTCATGGAAAGTGACATATGCGTTGTGAAGTACCCAACGTTGTATAAGTCATTACCATTTCTGTATTTGCAGCCTGATATGTTATTGTACATTTCGCAGATTGGGAATATGTTAAAAACTACCATTAGAGCTTAGGAAGTTTACTGCATAAGTTTCTACAGTGCAGAAACGAAATGCACATCCACGACTCGTCCGGGGTTTTAACCCAGCACATCTACCATTTCCGACCGACCTTTCAGCTTACCATCCAAACGAGGTCGTGACATCTAGTCAAAATCAGACGTGGTCAAATCTGCAGGTAATCTGCATGTTTCAGGAGATGAACCCAATGTTCCCTTTACAACTAACCTATAATAAGAACGGAGCTAATGCTGTGCTTTTATACCAATAGCAAGAACAGATTCCTACGTGACTGTTTCCATTGTCCATTGTTATTCTACAAGTTGTCTGGAAGTTTCGTTTCGTTTAGACTGCTCACGCACGATTTACTTGGAAACACGTGTTTCTTCTCAAGCGAACTTGTCGCCAGGAGAAACGAAGCGTTCCTCTTCGTCGTGTGGAGTCCACACAGCACACAATAATTTCTTTTAGTTTATGCGTGGTTAATTGGGCGGATTTTACAGTCCTGATTAGTTTGTTCAATCAGTCCGCCACGTCTTCTTCCGTAACAGTGANTGCTTCCGTAACAGTGAAACATAACATTGTTAGGGGCATTAGGAGCACTGTCAGCGCATTCATACTATAACAATGTGGAGATGCTAGACACATAAATACTCCCGTAAGCTGTTGCTATTCTGGTAAAGGTACTAGGAATAGACAAAATAAGAAAACATGGAGCATGTCAGTATGTTACAAAACCGTATCATCAATATTGGTAGCAAATCTTTGGAAACACAATTAATTGAATTGAGAAAACATTCCTCAATGATTTTCTTACGCCACATTTGTCCAATTTTGTGATTTAAAAAAGTTCTATGCTTAGAAGCTGAAATCGCATTGCTAAGATACGCACATAACTACAAACAGTTGAATGTATATATATGTATATATAATATATACATACATGTATTTAACACGTGGTTTGAGTGTCCCCGAATAGCGGCAAGACNCTTTTAGTTTATGCGTGGTTAATTGGGCGGATTTTACAGTCCTGATTAGTTTGTTCAATCAGTCCGCCACGTCTTCTTCCGTAACAGTGAAACATATCATTGTTAGGGGCATTAGGAGCACTGTCAGCGCATTCATACTATAACAATGTGGAGATGCTAGACACATAAATACTCCCGTAAGCTGTTGCTATTCTGGTAAAGGTACTAGGAATAGACAAAATAAGAAAACATGGAGCATGTCAGTATGTTTCAAAACCGTATCATCAATATTGGTAGCAAATCTTTGGAAACACAATTAATTGAATTGAGAAAGCATTCCTCAATGATTTTCTTACGCCACATTTGTCCAATTTTGTGATTTAAAAAAGTTCTATGCTTAGAAGCTGAAATCGCATTGCTAAGATACGCACATAACTACAAACAGTTGAATGTATATATATATATGTATATATAATATATACATACATGTATTTAACACGTGGTTTGAGTGTCCCCGAATAGCGGCAAGACCTTAGTAGGAGAGAACTATACTTTCAGGAACGGTGATGGAATTAGCCAAGGCCTTTTTTAACCATACCAACATTCGTTTGGAGTAATTTCGAGAAACCCTGGAAACCAGAAATTATAATGGTGGGACCGGGAATATATTCTGATTCCTCCCAAATGAAGGATCAGTGTTATACTACTCCACCTCATACACACGTATATGTTATATATTTATGTATATGTATATGTTACATATATGGGATGAATTCATAATTCACATTTTAAGACATGTAGCAACAACTGTCCCTAGCTATTGATATTTTACTCCTCTCTCGAAGAAAACTTAAACATTCTGGGTCTACTGCTATTTCGGAATGACGACTTCAAAAGTCAATTTATTAAATATTTAAATTTTATGTGTAAGTTTTATCAGTGCAGTGTGTGTTAGTGGTACGTTTACCTTACTCTAATTATTATTTTCATATGTATAAAAATTTTCTCCGTTATTCATTAAAAAATTTTTAGTAAAATGATAAGACACGAAGCTACATTTCGTAATTCAAGCCCAGCAACCGTATAGACAAACCAGTCTGTTTCAACCTCAAAAATATTCTTATGGGAAAGATTGTTTTCAGAGATTAATCTCAAAAATGCATGATTAATCACACACCCAACTATGCTGAAACACTCACTTCGGACCTGACAGCGATATTTTAAAAAATGTCATATTTCGTCGGCGAGTGCCCTTGTCCCTCATTTCCTCAAGCCGATATTACGCGTTACCCGCTGCCGTACTTGGTTTTGTACCATCTTCTACAAGGCCTGGTGTACGAACCGGTATACCAGGATGCCACGGAAGATTCCCTTTACACCACAGCTGTTGGCGTACTAGCATTTGACACACTCGGAGGGTGCGCAGCGTATGATTCGTATTAAATATGAACCCCGTTCATAGAACTTCTGCTAGTCAGTTGTCAATAATTTGTGTAGACCTATTAAAAAATTAGCTAGCACATCTTAATATTGCTTTATTACTGTTTGCCATAACATCAATTCAATGCTTACTGATGTAGTTTAATTCAAATTTGAAAATGTTATTCTAAAGTTACGACCGTACGAGTGTATTTTCTTTTTAATATTGACAAACGTTTTTAACAGTTCACAAAACGTGTTTTTTTCTTAACGTACCTAATTATTACTATCCACAATCAGCATTTTAGAAAAAAAAAGTAGCCCACAGAGTTTCTAACTTACGTCGAAAATAACTATTTAATTCACGTCACTTTCCCACTGCACTACCATTTCATAAAAAAATTTTTCTCTCTTTAAAAGAGTATATGTATACGTGTAAATTGGCCCATGTTAAATTTCCATTGTGGAGGTAATGTTTTAAATATTTACTACGGTTTATGTTCGTTTATCACAACAGTTTTATACTTCTGTTAACATAAACGTTAATTATTTTGGTTAAATTGAAATTTTGCTTGTACTATAAATAAAGGTAATATTTAATTTATAATTGGTAGGAATAAAAACAGGGAGAAAATATGTGTGTTGGTAATGCCTAGCAAGAAACAGTTCTAATGCAACATATTATTAAAATGAGTGCACTCCGATACGGCACGTTGTCCCTTTGGTGTGATTTTATAGAAATAATCAATTTTTTTTTTGCATGAGCCGGAGGAATATCCTGAAAGTAGAACTTCAGCAAAGTTGGAAGAAACCAAGAATGAACCTTAATAAGAAGATGTCTTCGTTAGTGTTATTCGTCATTGTCGAATTTTAAATTCGTTAAAAAGCGTTCCAACCTCACGGACGTATAATCAAGATTGAGAGATTCTTTTTGATTTCTTCATTAACACGTTCCAAGAAGTAGCCATGGGGAGCAACCTATGCTCTGAAACTGCAATGCGATTCGTCAGGTATGAAAAATGGCGTGGAACCTGCCACGAAAAATAATGCATGTTCTATTACCAAACCTGGTATGAAATCTGGCCATACAAGGTGACAAATGCCATAACGGGTGACATACTATCCGGTAAAATGGTCGCTATCATAGACCTTGCATAAGGTTTTACGGAATATAGTACAATGTATTGTGGTCTCTATGTGACCAGTTACCAACGAATGCCCAGTTACCAGCACCCAGAGTCATAGTTTGGCATTCTTAGTCACTAACAGAACCATAACTATCCCTGGATTTTTTAGTGAACCAGTTTTTCAGTTCAACTTAAGTTCTTTGGGCGAATCACAACAATCCGGCGCAAACGGTTAGACGCCACTGACCTCTTTGCCATATATTTGCTGATTTTCCGCACAGTGCACGCAGGGGAATTTGGAGAATTGGGAGACAAGCTAGCAATACCTGACGTTCAGACATTTTGTATCTTGGCCATTTAGGGGAAAAAATTGTATGTGGAAACGTCCTAACAACTTCTTCTCGCGGCGATGTTTGCAAAGGTGTTCGTTCTTCTCACCTCTCTGAAGTTTAACAGCAAATGCCTCACTTGTAACTAACTTAGTCGACGTCACGTAGGAACGAGCTTTCATCAATATCAATATCGTACTGTCAACGTTCAGTCATATTTTGCTATATAGGCTATGTTCTTCGAGGGACTACTACATAGGTGAGTGGCCACCGGAAAACATTGTCGTTCTTAGAAAGAGGGAGGGAGGGGGGGAGTTTATGGTGTTATGGTCGTCGACAGCGATGTCGTTAGAGACTGAGGAAATTGCTCAAAGAAGCAGGAACGGGGAAGGAATCGACCATAGCCGTTAGTGAAGAACCATCCTAGCATTAGCCTGGGGTGACTTTGGGAAGCATCGTAAAACCGGGACCAGAATGGCCATACTGGGATGCGAACCCAGGTCCTCCCGAATGCGAGTACGAAGGCTTATCACTGCTCGGTGAGAGGGCTAGAGTTAATCGAAAGTAGCGCACTATACGTGTGAAGCTCGTTTACGATACGAGTGTTTCAACCGCGTGCCACAAAGTCTATGCAATTTGAACAGGTATTGAGAAGAAGAAAAAACCTCTGTAAACATAGACTTAAAAAAGCATGCTTTCTGTCCGAACAATAGCTATATTGAAACTTTGCTTTAAAATAATACCTGATATTTCTTCCGGGCGATTTTTACATTCACACAAACAATTAAATGTGTTAACATCTTGCACACATTTAGAATCACCCTCTTTATGGCAGAAAATCTACTCAAATGCAAGAGTAATGCCTACAGAGACCAATCATTTTTTCTTTTCATTTAGCATCCAAGCATTCTTTCGCATCACTTAGAAAAGTCATACTGCACTTTTGAATAACAGATTGCCTTTGGCACAGTTACAGCTGACAGCTAGATTTCCTAATGTAGAAGCATAGTAACAAAAATTTTCCTTATTATTAAAAATGACATCCTTAATTAAATATGAATGATTATATTTTATAATGTATAAATGCGTAAGTTTCATCTTATAGATACATCTGCCAGAACTTAGACGTAAACATTACGACTCTTGAGATGTTTGTCTTATAATTTTAGTTGTTAAGAAAGTTACCAATAAATAGCCTATACTTATCACCTCTTTCCATGCTCATAACGGCAAATTAATGCAACAGGTTTTTTCCAAGTTCAACCTCTTGATAATAAGCAGTCCGGAATTAGTTGTGGCCACCAAACTACTATGAATAGTTTTCAAAACACGCTTGCCCATTATTCAGGTAATCGCCATCCTCGGCACTCTAGTTGTTTCGGTATTTGTAGCTCGCTCATTGTTGTTGTGACACTTTCGAATCAACTTTTCAAAACCTCTCCACTGGAGGTACATATATTTTATTGTAAATACTAAGTGAAAAGGCAGGAATTTTGGCATCTAATCAATAAGTTTAGTTCTATGCCTTAAGGAGACTCTTGGCTTTCCTAGCTTGTTTATGTTTTTAAAAAAGAAAATTACGATAGTACCACTATACGCAACTAGCTATTGGCCGAAAACAGAAGTACAGATAAGACAAGGGAACTACGAACTCATAATAAATCACAATATTAATCCTGCCAAAATTTGTCAAATCAATATTGTGACATAAATACGAGTTCGTAGTTCAGTCGCTGTATCTGTATAGCGGTATAAGGTCGATAGCTATTTGGGTATAAGGATACTTTTGGTATTTTCGTTTTTAAAATTATAAACAAGCTATGAAATCCAAGAATTCAATATGGCGGGCGGAGGTTCCCCTTAAGGAATTTTATTAAGGCATCATGTTTAGATTGGCGTCAACCACAAAACATGTGATTTTGTTTTACTCGTGTTACAGTGACATGTGTCGTAATATTGACATGTTCATATTCCTAACAATTTCGTGAGACGTGATTGATGACAGGTCTGTGCCACTGCTGGCTAGTGTTTAAGTAGTTCAAAGTATACCGACGGACAGAAATAACAAATCCGTCAGTCCTTCCTAAAGTGAATTTCAAGCACGGAACTGAGGCAGGAGCGTCTCTACACACGCCAGCTGCAGCATAGCTCCAAACACACTACGTGCCAAGCAGCGTTCGAATAACCACGTGCCGGAGGGATAAGCCGTTAAACCCTTTCGGTTAATTGAAGCTGTCTTGTTTGCATTCAGCCGCCCAGTGACCCCACGTTCCTGGTCGTCGAGGACTCGATGATGGAGAGAGCTGTATTATCTTATCAGGCAAGCGCAGGAAGACATAAACACCGGCCTCGCAGAGCTGCAGTTACGGCTCGCCCTGATCGCGCCAGGCACGCCTTGCAAATCAATTCATCTCTCGCCAGGGGCGTGGTGAGCGGAACTGGTGGATGCGCCGGTGCGGGGAGTATGGAGCTTC
>NQII01006639.1:48577-70139 GCA_002778355.1 Clitarchus hookeri | reverse complement strand
TTTAATTAGTGTAAAGTTGGTGGCCACCGCCTCCCACCACACTCCCGCACGGTCCGTTCTCAGGGTCGTAACGACGGACAATTGCCGCGAGAGCTATTAACGATGATGCGCCCGACAACCTCCGGGTTTATTTGGCTTACAGCCCTTCGGCCACCCCTCGCCGTGCCGCGGTCGTTTGCAGCCCGGCGGGAAGGTCGCCGAGCCACGGAGCGCGTGCACAACACCACTGGTCGTTGGTTCGCACCTGCACGGGTTATTTTCACACGGGGGTTTGTGTTCCCATTCACATGTCTCCAGACGAACATTGGTGGGAAATGAGCCGCAACAAATCAGTTACATCCGCATGTTGTTCTTATCTCCGTCAGATACAGCGTGTATGAAATGATAGGAGGTTAAGCGTAGCCGACTGCCCTACCTCTCTGATTGAGCGTAATTTAGTGTTTTGCCTATTAAAGCCTAGCTCGGTTTTACTCCAAATGGGAGAAGTACCCGGACACGAAAATCTCGTACGTCATGGAAGGACGATGAAGTGTCCCACTACTCGTTCCCGGCTAGCCTGAAGGAACCCACCAACTCGAATTTTTTTACGTGTTTGGGACAGAGAGGAGCGAAGTTATAAGGGCGTGACTGCCACATGCATCAAACGCTCCATCGCCGCTACGCCGCTTATGGCGTCTACTGCGTGCACCTATGAGACTTTCAGAGGTGACTCTTGTCACTCTGTTAGCATGTTTCAATGCAGGTGCCTCGAGTATTTTTGTAGTTATCTAAAATTAATATTTTGTATTTCGGGGGCACAGAACTTTAACACTTTCTAATAAATAAAAAAGCTGACATCTGAGAATATTGAAGGTTGCTGATGTCCGCCAATATTAGGATAGGGCGTAATCCAGTACTACTCTAAGGGTTAAGTTTTAAGTGGTCACAGGCCCTTGCTAATTTACTCGAACTGGACGTAATTTTTTTTGGCGACGTCTGCTTGCGAACAGCGATTATGAAACATTTCAGTTCCGCAAACAAGTTAAGTTTTCTCGTTTGATCTGTATTTTGTAAATTAGTATTTTAATAGTAAGTTATAATTGTGAAAATACAGGGAGAGAATCTGTTAAATAATACATGCACGTTGTAGTGATGTATACTCATCGAATCACGACGAAACCTGCATTCAGGACACCACTTGTAGGACATGTTTTGCTATAATTGTTAATATGAAATGTTGCACTGAGACGGCAGTTATTTTCCCCTCCACGTGACGTGGAATTTGGGACTTCTATGCGTTGTCAGGACGCTACAAAACTCAGTCAGTAACTCCTCGAAGTGGATTCGTCACCCCGGCCAAAATTCTTGGTCAAATCAACTAAATTATACTCAACTAGGTTTCAGATCACAGAGTCATGTGCGAAGATGTTACAGACTATTATAACTCCACGGACATAGTCGGCTCCGAACTGTTTGGCTTCCAGTTCGGTGTTCAAAAATTGAGTTACGCCTCGGGATAGGCGCGAACCTTAACCAGAATTGCCTCCTCGCCTCATGAGCATGGCGCCTTTTGATCATATTACGCGGAGCCAATATTTCGTTGCAGTTTATGCAAATTCTGCCATGGCAGCTGTTACACCAGCTAGTACGGCAGCCATCACGGAATTTGCCGTCTGCCATGGCAGAACCTTATACCAGGTTTGGTAATACGACCCGCTCTCATGTTTGTCGCAGGTTCCATACCGGCTTTCATACTTGGTCAATCACATGTAGTTACAGAGCGTAGGGTCGTCCACGCGGCCACTAGTTGTGAAAACAAAAAAAGAAGATCATGTTGATTAACGACGAAAGTTTACTGCCACAGCCAGGAAGTCCGTGAACTGACTGACGCCCTGAGTGTAGGCAGCCACGCATTTCGCTGACGTTCAACAAGTTCGTAGACTGGCCCCTGGTGCCTTGTAGGCACCCACGCAATACGGTGTTCACGAACCTACCGTGCTACGTATACATACTGTTTGAATGAGTATTCGAGGCTTAAAACTAATTCTAGCAACATAAATACATTTTACTACATTATGTATTACAATTTTAACACTACCATTTCTTTTGGATGTGAGTTAAAAACTTCCGTTTCTTAGTTTGGTTTAAATTTAAAATGGTGATCATAAATCAGATTCAAGAACGTATTAAATTTTGCGAACTAATGCCAACAACGCAAATTATTGGATAAAACATTCACGTGCTTGTTCGCTGTTATCAATACGAATCAATCTGTTCAAACTGTCAATAGTATTGAAGCGATAATGATATGTTCGTCGAATCTCAATACTCAAGTCATTGTCTACATTTTCAGTAAGTTTTCCCGTGAACTACACTCATATGCACACGTGCCGAATGAAACGCATGCTATATAGTTTACTCGTGGTTACTTCCACTTTTCTGAAGCCCTGCTAACGCTCTACGTCCAGCATATTCCTACGTCTCATACAAACAAAGCTCAACCTAGTCTAGAAAATTGCACCACAGGGACAACGCGCCGCTTTCGTGCACACTCGAGAGTAATAAAATATTGCACAAGAACTATTTACTAGTAAGTGTTACCAACACACATATTTTCTCTGCGTTTTTATTCATATTAATTATATATGAAACATTGTAATTTATATATAAAATATAAGAACAAGTTAAATTGAAACAAAATAAGGTACTTTTATCTTAACACAAGAATAAAACTGTTGTGACACATGGCATGTTCAGGGAAAGAACCAAAAACATAATACATAGGGCGATTTTTCAAAGGTTTGATTCAAAAAAGTTTGAAGGAACCAGGAATAGACTACAGTACGTCAGGTGCTGTCGTGTAATAGGAATTTTCCATGCCAGATCTCTAGCGGTTGGTGTACCAGTTCATGCCCAAGGCTTACAGAAACTTGTACAAAAACTAGTACGGCTAAAGGTATAGTTGTATAGTGCAATATAAGCTTTAGCGTACAAGGGCAACGAGGAACCCCAAGAGTCCTGTAACAGCTCCTAATCATGGAATAGGGAAATATAAAGGAAAACATAAGGAATGAAGAAAATATTTTTTTTTTTAATTTCAAAATCGGTCACTTCATTTACTAGAAATATATACTGCAGAAATACTTTGATTTTACACTTTCATGGAAAGTTCTAACACAGAAATTTCTCACTCACAGAGNAAATATATACTGCAGAAATACTTTGATTTTACACTTTCATGGAAAGTTCTAACACAGAAATTTCTCACTCACAGAGAAAGATAGAATTAGATTTTCTGCAAGTGAAAGTTAATCCATATTATTATGTTCTAAAATTGTTGGGTAACGTTATAAGCTCGTGGTCTTCATAGAGGCTCGCGTGCGCGTGATACACGTGGGATGGCCGACCTTACGGCCCGCCCTCGCTCACCCGGAACATTAGGTAAGTTGACGACGTTGGGTTAACGACGGCCCATTGCGAGATCATCGCCAAATACCACGACATAGGACCCCCCCCCCCTCTCCTTCTCCACGAGTCACAGTTTCTACCCAATTCTACCCAGTTGTCCTGCGCTGTGTAGATTACGAGTCTGCGACGGTAGAAATACACAACCGGACGACCACCGCTTTACGGCCTGGTAACACTAAAAAAAAGAATGAAAATAAAAGGAAGGATAAATCCACGTCTGGGGACGACGCGGGCAAGTGCTAAAGGGACGATGACGCGAAAAACGGTCCGTTCTCATTTGTGCTCAAAGCGTTACTTCCCGGGACCGCACCACCCCGCTTTTAACGAGCTGTTTTAATGCGAGCCCCGTACCGACGCCNCAAGTCATTCCCTTGGCTCCGCTCAAAGCTTTTACACGCACCACTGAACATACATTTCGACACGCCCTTAAATCGTCCTTGGCCGCTTATAACTTTTTTCTTCCAGGCGGAAAATTTCGTCGTGCAAAAAATTATTACAGGGCGTTGACCTTAGATAAAGCGGTGATAGTTACTGTCTGCGTTTTACGGCCTTTAAACAAATAAGTTAAGTTTCATGAAGGTATTGCAGCGTATTAAACTGAGGCATGGGGGTTGTCCAATGTACGAAGTAATTTACGAAAGATGGCAACATTACCATCTTGGAGAACTATCACAGCACCACATTATACACTTGGCAACTTTTATGCAAAATATTTTATAGCCATGACAATAATAGGCGATAAAATATATATATTTTTTTTATGTTATGGAACGAGTTTCATGCCCGAAGATGCTAACGTCGAACTTACACAATGCCATTTTCCTTAGCAGTTTTATACTCATTTTCTCCTAGAGTTTCTGCTTTCATAAAGGTAAAGGTAACTGTCAAGGCTCTTCCTGAGAGGAATGGCACCGATAACAGTTTACAGACCCGTATGACTAAAAGCGTAATAGAGCCTGTTATTAATTTCTGCTTTACCAATGAGCTCCGATAGACAAACCTGCGGATACTTGAGCAACTATCTCAAACAGTAAATATTAATTTATGAAACAATCACACGTATTACGCCAATGATAATTTGTGCAAATATAAATAACCTCGTATAACTTAAATAGTCTTAATAACACAATTTACCAAACTTCATAAAATCGTATTGCTCTGGCAGTACATGAAGGAATGTTCCATTATCTCTCAGCTTTCACCGACATGGGACATTTAGATTAGTGAGAAGATCTTCATGGCATAGTTGGTTTGCACACCGGCTTAAGACTCAAGAAACTCTGGTCTCGAGTCGCGGGTAAGGCATTGCAGTGGCAGTTGTGTTGCGGTCATTTCCTATAAGAATCCGTAGTTTGTTGAATTTTTTCAAATAAATAAACATGAGAATATAAGATTAAAAGTGCGGGTACATTACAATTACAACCTGTGCGTTTTCGTTTTCATTTTCATATCCCCATCGAGGTACATATTTTCTAGAATGGTTATATTTGATGCATATTGCTATATGTAATTGATACTTCTGTATTTTATTTTGAACATACGATCGTTTTTAATTCAGTACATAATACAAAATATATTGTACAGAGCTCAATCGTCTGGTTAGGGTTGAACGCTACACTAAATAGGTAGATTTTCAGTCGTAATTTTACTTATTTTTACTTCAATAATTTTCAAAAACTTTCCCAATATTATTTTGAATACGGTGTGATGTATTTCTTCTGCTTTTGGTTCTCAAAGTCAACGCATTTTTCTCAAACACTCGAGCTTGATGATTATTAATTAGAGTCATTAAACTTTTTATTCGTCTACGTTAATAGACAATATAAAAATGCCACAATACACGATGTGTGTAGTCCTGGTTAAAGAACCATTTTGCACAAACAAAATTGATCGAAAACTAAAAATAAACTCTGGAATTTTAAATTAAAAAAATTACCTAATTGTAGTATTTTTTTTATACATGAAAAACAGCAAGATTGGACTGGAGCTGCCCTACTGCCATCTGCGAACTGCTCGCCACTTTTCAGTTGGCTCAGCTGGCTTTTACCACTTTTGTCATCATTTAAGGGTACCGTGTAGGTATGAACTAATGCATTTTTATTTCACCTTGCTTTGTACGTATGGGTATAACAGAAGGTGGTATAAATTGAGGGTCGTGGAGGGCTGGCCTGGCGTTCTAAGGGTTTCATTTCACGGCACACCTTCAGAGACACCGGTTGCTTATAAGTGTGCCGCTTTTTCCATTGGTGCTTTCCCGCTGCTCTTGTGCGCAGCAACACTCAAATTCATCTTGATCGTTGGGAGATCATAATCGACACTCTGAAGGGAAACCCTTTGATCTTATGCGCTGATGTGAACGCCAAATCAGAGTTGTGGCATTCGCCTGTCGATGATGAAGCAGGAGATTTGGTAAACCAGTTCATCTTGGCAAATGACATGGATGTGGCAAATGAAGAGGGAAATTTACCAAAATTTGTCTCGCAGGCCCATGGCACTCAATCATACTTGGATGTCACTGTTCTAAACAAGAAAGCAATCAACACTATTAAGAAATTGAATGTACTTGAGGAAAGCTCAAGCGATCATAGACTGATTACTTTTGAAGTACATATCGGTGGTGGTAGAAATTCGCCGCAAATTATAGATGGTGAGGTACGATATGTACACAATATGGCTGACTGGGCGGCCTTCGACAGGACACTGCTGGATAAGCTTAGAACACTGGATAACAAGCTAACAAGTATAGATGATCGAGTCAGTGAACTAACTCAGATCATGCAGGATACATGTGAGGAGAACCTGGCGAAAACATCCCGAGGACTACCCAACCTGTCCTGGTGGGATAAAGAATTGGATCAAGAACGAAAAGCCATAAGGAATTTTAGAAAGAAATGTCACCAGCTACGTGGTGAAGAAAGGGTCCTATTTTCACAGATATACAAGGTAAAAAAGCAGGCTTATATCAGCAGGGTCCGCAAGAAAAAGAAAAAATCATGGCAGGACTTCGTCACACGGGCCGGTAACGAAGATACATTTGGTATTGTGTACAAATTGGCCTCAGACAAGACCAAGAGAGCGGTGCCACCACCCTGTGTTAGATTAAATGGAAAACTGGTAATGGATCAAAGAGAATCCATGGAGGTCCTGCTCCAAACACTCCTGCCTGATTACTCCATGGTGTCAGAGGGGGAGGAGCATTCGGCAAAGAGACAAACAATGAAAATAATTCCAGAAGTGCAAGATGCTCCGGAATTCGAAATGGAAGAGTTAAAGAAGATAGTCTGTAACATGAAGAACTGGGAGGCACCAGAAATAGATGGAATAACATCTGAAATCTTGAAAAGGTGTTACTCGCGAGTAAAGAACATTCTTCTAAACATATGTAATGACTGTCTCCAAGCCGGTGTGTTTCCTTCCCCCTGGAAATTGGGATGCCTAAGAATTCTGCGAAAGGAAAACAAGAAGGAACCAGATGACCCAAAATCGTACAGACCTTTGACATTGCTCCCGGTACTAGGCAAAGTGTACGAGAAATTGATAAACCGAAGACTGATATTGACCCTGGAAGTTGAGGGTACACTAAACGAACACCAGTATGGCTTCAGGAGAGGTACTGGTACTGATTTTGCACTCCATGATGTAATGGAGAAGATCAGCGGCACCTCTGCCAAGTACATGATGGCAATATACCTGGACATATCTGGAGCATTCGACAACGCCTGATGGCCGGAAGTGATGCATCGGTTAAAGAACAAGAAATGTCCAGCTAATGGTCATCCTGGATTTCTTTAGTGGAAGATGGAGTATTTACTCATCCAAGACAGCTCAAGTGAAAAAAGAGCTTACGAAGGGATGTCCCCAGGGATCGGTTCTCGGACCTATCCTATGGAACGTCCTCTTCGATGAATTTCTAGAGTTGGGTCTCCCAACGGGGTGCACAGTGTTTGGGTACGCAGATTATGGTTTGGTCCTATTCCAAGGAAATTCAAGACGAGAATTAGACACAAAATCAAATGAGATCATGACAAAAGCCTGGAATTGGGCGAAAACAGTAAAGTGGAATTTCTCAATAGAGAAAACGGAAATCATGCTTGTGAAAGGAAAACTAATGCGTTACCCGACGGTGTACTTCAGAGGGAGCCCAGTCCAATATGTAAAGGAATATAGGTATCTCGGAGTCATCATGGACGATAATATGAGCTTCTTGAAGCACATCGAATATGTGTCACGGAAGGCAGTCATGGTGTTCCAAAAACTTTGAAGAATAGGCAATACCAACTGGGGCCTTAATTATGGCACTCTAAGGGTCATATACAAGGCGGTATTCGAAGTCATTATAGCATATGGAGCAGTGATGTGGCATCACCGGGCTGCACTTTCGTGGCATAAAAGAAAACTTATAAATGCTCAAAGAGCGGCGCTGCTGACCGTAACAAGCGCATATAAAACTGTGTCTAATGAGTCGCTCCCAGTGATAACTGGTGTTCTCCCGGCTGATCTGCTGATAAAATACTGGGGACTCACGACGGAGAGGGTGCGGGCCGGAAGGCTGACTAAGGAATATAAAGATCTTGTATAGAACGAGATCCTGGAAGAATGGCAAAATACCTGAACCAACTCGGAAAAAGGTAGGCTTACCTTTGAGTTATTGCCAGATATCAAGACAAGAATGAGCTGTAAGTGGATCAGTGTAAACCACTACAGTATGCAGCTAACAACTGGTCATGGGAACTTCAAAGCGAAGTTAAACAGTCTACGGCTCGTGGAGTTTCCGCTGTGCAATGTATGTGGTGTTGATGACACAGTACGTCACGTACTGGAAGACTGTCTCAAGACAGAGGGCATAAGAGTTTGGCTTGAGGAACAAACTCGGATAAAGGGCATTCACTGGAGATCTGAAGATGCAATGGTAAATAAAGATCTCCATAAGTTATGGAACAGATTTGCAACTCTAATTGGCAAACGATTAGAGGAATTTTACAAATGGTACCAGCAAATTTCTGACTACCCATAACGGGGTACTCAAGTAAAGGTTTACAATACAGTAAATCGGAGGATCCCTGATTGGCGAGGAGGACAGGTTTTTAAGAGAGAAAACCGGTAAATACCGTGTACACGTATAAAGAAAGTGAATGGCCCAAAGAAATGGACAGAAAAAGTGCAGCGCACTGTTTTACTCATCGGAGTACAGTTACAGTGTGGGAGGTTTGGAGGGTGCGCTGGCCTTCGGGCCTTAAATACCTGCTCTTGTGCGCAAGCCTTACAATATTTTTTATTTTGTCTTGCATAAGTCACGTTATAACAACTCTGATTTGATTCACACCTACGGGTAATTTCATGTGGTTGCATTGTCTATTGCACTTCACCTATCGCATGCAAAAAGGTCTCTCATACTCCATGTTACTGAAATTATTTCCACGTAGGATACTCGTACCTAATGCATATGATAACCACGCAAATTTCGTCTGTCGAGGGGGAAAATTAAGTTCAGTGAATTTGTTGTAATTAATTGAGCAGTCAGAAGAGTAGTGAAGTATAGCCACGACAGTCGGGAAACGGAGATGAAAAGTTCTCACGGCACTCATGTCTACCGAATTCTGGGGCCGCGGTAGTATAGAGGCTAGACTACTCACCTCCCTCCTAGGCGAACCGGGTTCGATTTCCGGCGGGGACGCTCCCGGATATTCGCATGTGGTAATCGTGCCGAGCTAGGCAGCTAGTCAGTGGGTTTTCTCGGGGATCTCCCGTTTCCCCTGTCCTTTCATTCCGGGGCTGCTCCATTCTCACCCCGCTTCGCCCTCATCGACTCTCAAGACCTCGATGTTCAGAGTCGCCCAAATCTCTCCACTCTACCGAATTCTGCCTGGCGCCTCGGTAAGTCAATAACAGAACCGGTGATGAGGCACGAAGTTGCTGAGTTTCTCTCGCCCCATGTCCCCTCCTTCAGCGTCCCCTCCCACGCGTTGTTCGGAAACCAATTGAAAGGGGGCAGTGGCGCTTAATAGCTCCGCATTATTGTCGAGTTTCGTTTGTATCCCCCGCTGCCGGGGTGGCTGTCGCAAGGGGTGGAGTGAGGAGGGAATGCGACAGGAGTTAAATATTTAAACATCTATTGACCTCGCATTTGTTACCTGACGCCTGGACCCATCCAATCGAACCGTACAGGACGAGGGTCATTTGTATCTGATGGCCTCTGTGTGCAGGAAATTAAGGTCTATCTGCAGTCCATCGGTTTGAAAGAACTCTCCATTTAAATAATGTACTGGCTCTTTTATCTTCTTGACAGCTCTCCGGGAGAGAGAATAAATAACACTTGAAAAATTAAGTATCTTATTTACTTTTCAATTTTACCCTGTGATTTGAAACGAGTACCAAGAATACACGCCACAAAAGCAACCCTTTTGGTTGATCTAAAATAAATGCAGCTTCTCTCGGAATCTGATCACTGGTCAATCCAAATTCCGAAAGAAGCATTTTATGTATGTTCTTTATTTTCAGTACTGCTACAACAGTTTCAATTTACCAGTTACCTTTACAAAATTTTAATCGCAACGATATGTTCTAACAGGTGCTATGCTAAATGCGTGAAAACCGTTATCATAATATTTCCTGCAAAACAATTTTTAATTTTTTTCTTAAAAAAAAAATTTTAGTTGCTCCTTAACATGGTGTGCATTTATAAACGTTTATATCAAGGTTCGTTATGATAATAACCAAAAATCCTAATTTAAAAAAGTTGATTTCCGATTAACTAAGAAATTTTAAATCTAATCCATACATGGCAGACATAAACATTCTTATTTCTTGAAATAACTCTAAAAGATATATTTGTAATAAAAAAAGGCTGAATTTTTTTTAAAATATTTCTTTTGCTTTGCTTATCTAATGACGTTGGTTCCTTACTAATACAATGCCCTTCCGCCGTTTTTACTCATACGTTCGATGTAGGCCTATATCAAGTCAGAATAATACGTCTGTCTTTGGGACAAGGGTTTAAATAACGAAAAAAATTGGGATGTATGAGCCCATTACATAATGAGACGAATATCTTCCATTCTATTGACTTAATTATATTCCTTTGTAAATATTGATTAACAATCGTGAAATTCAGCACACTTGCAATGATGCACGAAAAAAAAAAGCGTTTTATGACTTTTTCGATATATTTAAAGATTCTTTATTTATAATTATACGTTTTAAATTACATTTTATTACTTTTTGATATTTGCTTATCCAGCGCTTGAATAGTTGCACAAATATGTTAAGTTATTTTTCTAAATAAATTTCTCCGCATTTAGCTGATAATAACTATATTGACAAAATATACTCGTATTTAAGTAGAAAATAGATATTATTTTGAATTTCAAGGACGAAAATGTCAACTTTCTCTGTTATATTTTTTATAATATTGCTTTCCAAGTACTATAATGTAAATTCAACATATTCTCCAATGTACTTTAACAAACTAGATGCTGTTAAAATAATACTAACAAATTCGGGCAACATTCTAACCTTAAAATTACACTGACATTCATAATTTGTTTCAAACAAAAATCTAAAAAATTTAATTTTAGATGTTTATAAATTGTTGTACTACAACTCTTAATATTATGCTCGTCAATTAAAATAATTTTTTTAAAGTCCCAATTATCTCACATAAATTTAAGTTCCTTGGTAATCAAAATAAACATGAGCTGGTTTTCATAACACATGGCTAGTAATTATATTTTTAATATTGGCTACCACATAAAGAACTTATTAAAATCCATTTGACTTATTTAGCAGGTAACGTTAAAAGCAATCTGTCCGTAACGGTAAAATGCTTTTTGCAAAAAACAAACCTTTGATACAAATAAGTCAGTACGTGACTTTATTAATATATTGAAAGAATTTTGCCATGTACGTGAGTAAAATTGAAATTTTTAAATGGCGGAAGCATCGGTAGCTAAATTACCCTCTTAGAAAAAAAGAAAAACGCTCAGGCCGTGGATTAGAATTTCAATTCGTTATAGGTATTCAAGGGTTCAGAGTTCGCTTTAACCAGACACCATTTCTTGAATCTTCGCATACAGAATCGTGCGAAAAAGCAGCTCAACAATGCATCCTGTAATGTATGGTGGGGTTGTCTGAGAAAGGCAAATGAGCAAACTCACGATGTTCCTATGAACAACAACCTCACCCCACACCCTTTTGCAGAAAAAATAACTTTCTTTTTTATTCATTAGGTTTCGGCTCGTAACATCGAGGTCTTGGGAGCCGACGGAGAAACGAGATGAGCATGGAGAAGCGCCGAAATGCAAGGGCGGGGGGAAACAGGAGATCCCCAAGAAAACCCGCCGACCAGCGGCATCGTCCGGTACGATTCCCACATGTAAGAATCCGGAAGCGATCCCGGCCAGGAATCGAGCCCGGTTCGCCTAGGTGGGAGGCGAGCAGTCTAACCACTACACCACCGCAGCCCCTCCAGAGGCGCAGAAGGTAGATGGAAGAAATTTTAAAAATTTGTACCTATACGTACTTTGACTGTGGTGATATAAATGGGAGATCAAGGATTGAAGGTAAGTTCTTGAATAATGGGATGTAGAGGGAATTGGTTCCCTCATCGGTCTACCAAATGGTTTACGTGAGCTCGGGATCGTGCGCAGGAGAACACAAGTTGCCCTATCGCGGTCATCATTCCACGCGTTCACGAGAAGGGCTTCCGTTCGAATCCCTCCAGCCGTGATCAAGCATTCGGAACAGTTGCATCCTGTCCGGCCGGCCCTCGGTGCCCGTCGATGGCGGCCAGGCCAGATCGGCTGGCAAATTTACGGCGGGCCACGTCGCGTCGAAGCGGCTCCCGCGCTGTCGTAACTCACGGGCCCGTTGTTCGATCCCGGGTCGTGGCAGTAACCATCCGGTACAGGGGTTCGACTGCGCGAAGATTACCATCCCAGCTCGCAGGCGAGCAATTCTGCAGGACCCCCGACGTGCGGCCATCGGCGTAAATACCATCCAGTCCCTCCCCATTCCCATCCATAAACGTATTTGCTCCTGCGGTGATGGCGCCTAGGCAACATATCGAGCAGCGGAGTATCGCCGGTAGCGTATCCAGGCGTGTGGTAGAAGAGCCGTCTAACGGCGTCAAATTATTTCTACCAACAAATCATATCGCGGAATCCTTAATAAACAAAATTAAAGGCGTTTTGTTAAAGTGGACATTTCGGAAATTATACTAAAATTGTATTTTCTGAAACACTTCGAAAAAATATAGTTTACACTTCTCTCAGAGACTTTATTGTACCGTTTTCTGTAATGTGCCTGCTTGTAGTTTCTACCGCCGTCTCCGCTAGGGGCGCCACCAACTGAAAATAGCACATTCGCACACTCCCTATAGTTTGAAGCACCTTTTTACAGAAGAATAACTATAGCAAACAGCGGGCTACTTACGTCGATTTTCGCTGACTTTGACAATTTCAACGGACACATTTATGTTTCAATAACCTAATTTATGAATGAGCATTAAAATATCGACTTTAATTTTTGGCCTTAAAAACATATTTACATTGAAATATGCCATGTACACCGAAGAGCAAAAAAAAACTGGTATAGGCGTGCGTATGCAAATAACAGAGGTATGGAACCAATCAGAGTAACGCGATGTGGTTGGCAGCTAGATCGGTTACTGCTGCTACATTGGCAGGTTATCTAGATTTAAGTGAGTTTGAACGTGGTGTTATAGTCGGCGCACGAGATATTGGACGTAGCATCTAGTGGCGATAACATTTGGATGTTCACGTACGACCATTTCCCGAGTGTACCGTGAATGTCGGGAATCCGATAAAACATCACATCTTCGACATCGCTGCGGTCGGAAAAAGATCGTGAAAGAACGGGACAAACGACGACTTGCGAGAATCATCAAACGTGACAGACGTGCAACCCTTTCTCAAATTGGCGCAGATTAGATGCAGGATTCATGGTGTGAACTGCCTCCTGCATACCTACAGACATTAGTCGAGTCCATGCCACGTCGCGACGTGGCACTTCTGCGTCCTGGGAGGAGGGGGGGGGGTGCTACACGATATCAGGCAGGTGTACCAGTTTTTTTCTTGGCTCTTTGTATTATTTTAAACTGAAGAAGACACAGCTGCCTACAATGAAACTCATATGACGACTACGAAGGCAGCTTAAATTACTCGCGACCTCGCGACTGCGAATTTTATTTCATAGGACTGTTTAGCCCTATTCACACTGGAGTTAATTTGATCGTTGCTTTATTTTAGCGTTGTTGTAACGTTCATGTATAGATTGCGCCGTAACGTATACACGTAAATTTAAGAGTGCCGTAAAGTTGACATTTCCGTGAGTAATGTTGAACCAACTTCAAAATAACGCAATGTTTACATAGCATTAGCCAATCAGATTACAGTAACGTCTTTTCGTTTTAGTTTTACTGTATCCGTTTTTTATTCGTACCAACATCCGAGTGGGTTGTATGTTATGTTAATGAGATATGACTACAATTGAAGTTTAAGATTTGGTTTCGTTTGAATGTGGGTATATTGACGCTGGTGCAAAACTAATGAGTGCAAATAGGCACCAATTTAGGTCAGAGAAAAGTTTATCATTGGCACATGATGCAAATATACGAAATATTGTTAGAGCAGATTTTCACATGTACAGTTATTGTGCGTATATGTGATACAGACACAGCGTATTTGGTAGCATTACCTCACATCACATACGAGTCATTATTAAATTCAATGTGAACACAGCAGCGATTTTGTAAAAAATAATTTGATTTTAAGTTTACGTAATGTTGACACAACAAGAGCCATATTAATTTCGACGAATCGGTTTTAACTCCATCGTGTGGAGGCCGATTTTCTAACACTGACAATGATAATGTTTATACAAGTTCGAGTTTAATTCGTATCATCAAGCACAGAAAGACAAACAACAGTTATGGTGGGTTCCAAATCACTCGTTTACCAACTCGCTGCTCACATATTGAGTAGTACTGTAAGTTGCGCGTGAACTAATAAGATCTGTCCGGCTACCCTATCACACGATATGGTAGTAGAATTTAAAACCTTTCAAATGCCATATAGAGCATTTGTGTTAAATATTGCTGTCATTTCTAACACTAATATAATTTTCTCACAAACATTATTGTAACGTTTAGCCAATTTGAAAGATCATCGTCGGTTACAAATGCTTGTTTTTAAATATAGGTTTAAGTTTTAACTTCCTCAACTGACAACATTCTGGGTCTTCAAATAGAGAACGTCGATAACAAATTAAATTGTTAAATCTCTCTTCCTGTGAGGCAGTTTCTCGAGTGTGCTGAAGTTTTGTTGGGGTTCATTTGACCTCATTCTTACTGAATTACGAAAACTGGTAACACATATTTCAATCATTCTCGTGTATTTGCTCCCTATTGAAATTGCCTTTACCATGGCTCAACACGACGTCAACAAACGTATTTTTTTTTCTCTATAAAACATGGCCCTCAAAAGTAATTTAGTTTCACTTGACACCATGTTTATGTTAATGGGCATGGTTCCAAATAAACCTATGAATTGCTGCGCGCAATAGAACCAAGCGCCACAAATGTTCCCTTCAATCAAAGGTTTATCTCGAAGGAAAATATTTCACTGCAAATATTCAAAATTACCAAGAGAATTATTTACAGTATAAAAAAAATGAAGGTGAAATTATTTTGTGTCATATACGTAGTATACAAATCATGTCACTGAGAAAAATAAGTAGATTTAAATGCGTCACTTTTGGTATTGTAAGTTGACCAACACAAATACTAAAATCTTTATTACTTCCTAAAAAAATACATATTTACTAGCTTGCACTGGTTGTTGTTTTCGTATTAAATATTATACCTGGACATTTATTGGTCACCTAAGTACCTTGTAAGTTACGGACATGAGGTCCTCCACAATTCCTTCTGATATGAGACCTTACATTACTATATCTAAGGTCTTCAAATTTCCGCTTCTATGAGATTTCCCTTCAAATTGTTTTCCAGAATGCGGGCTACTAAATAGTAAGAACCGTTTGATCGAAAATTACTCACTTGAATTCACAGTTCATAAAATTCAAATATTTTGTATTTTTCAAAAACCATTTATCGTTTCCTGTGTGAGGTACACCCCAGTGTAAATTTTCTGAGAAATGCTTAATTTTCCAAATTAATCTAAACCGTAAGAGATGCAATCTTATTTTCCTGTACTCCGTTTACATTAATAGAGACACTCGTGATATGCTTACCGAACAAAATTTGACCGCCGTTGAAACCCCAATTTAAAATCACCGGTTGCAAACTCAGTTTTTCAGTAAATGTGTTGTCTTCAAAAATTCTACTTTTATTATGATAACATTGTTGCTACTAAGCCACCTGAGTTATACAGGCTGACGTGTGACGTCTTTTGGAACTGAAGCCTCGCTGACCCACTTTGCGAGCGCCTCTCAGTCGACACGTGCCACGAGGCAGGTGGCAGATCGCCGTGACATGTGTCCCGCGGCTTAGGCCTTCCCCCTTCACCGACCCACCCCCCTACACCTCTAGCAAGCCCGTGAGATCTCTTGAGAGCATAAGTTTCACGAGATATAAAAACACAGTTCGCCTAAATTCAGAAACACGCACCGCGGAAGAAATAGCTGACGAGCTGGATAATTGTGCCGAGAACAACCCCCTCCCCCCTTAGCTAACCACAGGACAATGTGGAAACGCACCGAGAAGTAGCTGACAGAGCAAGCTAGGAGAAAAGTGCTACCTTCCCCGCCCCCCAACCTTCAGGAACCAGGGCATGTGTTTTGAAAGGCATTGTTCTGCATTCCACCACCTCACCCCCTCCCCCAATAATAGAGACACGTGCCAACACTTAAGGAGGGACACTGGCAAGCATAAAAACCCCTTTTCGAGAGAAGTGGGAACAGTTCATTAGTACCAGCGCAGAGAGGTCAGTCAGTTGATTATTGCGGAGCCGAGAGGTTAGTCGGGACAGTTGATTATTTCCACCCAGAGTGAAGAGTCAGTTCTAGAGTACCGCGCAGAGAGTCAATCAGAGGCCGGGAGTCGGACCCTGGCCGGGTCAATGATGTAGGGAGTTAGAACGAGGCGCTCGGAAGCGCCACGCCAGGACGCGCAGGGAGTCAGGCATCGGCAGTCGAATCATGGAAGTCAGTCGCGGACAGTTGATTATTGTGGAGCCGAGAGACGTTAGTTCAAGAGAGCAGTCAGTCTAATATCGCCGAGCAGAGCGTTAGGTCAAGGGTTCGGACCCCTGGCCATGTCAGTAGAACATCACCACAGTGAGACGGCAGCAACTGCAGCCTTGCCAAGGCCGCCCATCGCAGGAGCTCACCCACCATGGCTGACATCATACCAGCAAGAGTTAAGTATACAGTACGCCATCCAGAGAAGCCCCCCCCCCCTCCATCTCGAAGTCGTCAGCAGTTAATCCCAATAGTCAAATAGCCAAATTAGAGTACCACACCTCTCAAGTGCTGATGTATTTTATTTGTGTTAAATTCGAGACAATATATTCGTCCTTCAAAATGAAAAAGTAAAAGACTACATTATTGCAAACCCCTTAACCTTCAGGCATCATATAGTATGTGCCTGGGGGCATTAACAACGACACTATAAGCCACACTGTCTTCCACAGTGGCGGTATAGCATCATTGTTATTTGGCGACCAACTGTGGGGCCCAGCAGTAGCATCAGTGTAACAGTACGTAACGTCAAGGGTGATGGCTAGTAGGTTACTTAGTTAATTTACTTTCGTGCAGATTAACTGCACCTGGGGTTGTTGCGTTAGGGGTAAACAAATACTCGTATTCTCAGTTATTTAACACACCAGTATTTTATTTGTCTGGAGGTAGCATAGGTATTTACACACACTCGCGAGACTGAGCCCCCCTACAAGTCGTAGGTCTGAAGGGCTGGTGGGCTGAATTCTATGCGTCGGGGAAGGTTGTTTGAATCGAGACATTTCTCTACTTATCTGTGACTGCGGCTTTTGGTGAGTTGTCTTCATTGATAGCTGAGGCCTGGTGAGTTGGGTCGCCCTTTTTCAGGTCCTCGGACTGGCTGTCGTTGGCATGCTGTACTCAACTGGCTTCTTCCTGGGGCTTTGACTGACACTCTCGGAAGTCCAGGATTGGTTTCCCAGGACTTGTGCTGTCTCTGCGACCTCGGCTGGCGTTCCTAGTCGGAGAGTGCGTCTCCTCGTCTGTGTCGACGTCCGCAACGATCCGGCTCGCGTTTCTGACTTTCCCACCTCGGAAACTGCCACTACGTTTTCGGAAATGAACTCATAAGTTCTCGGCACTTCTACTTGGTTTGTCTCGGAAATCTGCACATAAAGTATCTGCTGTTCCTAGGTTCTCTCCCTGGCGACATCACAATTGACTTACTGACTGACAGACTGCTTGTCTTGTCGCCATTTGGCGGACGACTACATCTTCTCGGGGAATGGCGCCTCTCGGTATGGGGCTGCCACTCATTTCCGGGAATTTATTCATACGTTCTCTGCACTGTCCCCATCACACGACTGCCTACTTCCGTGTCTCCTTCATCTCCAGTTTCGGCGGAACACCTAACTCATCTCGCGGCTGTGCCGCCGAACAACTCCCGTCTTGGCTGGCGATAATTGACTCTGCTGGGATCCGAAACCAGCCTCAACTGCCTCTCCCGACTGCTGCCTCTCCCGACTGCCACCTCTCTGCGTGCGATATGTCTGCANTAACTCATCTCGCGGCTGTGCCGCCGAACAACTCCCGTCTTGGCTGGCGATAATTGACTCTGCTGGGATCCGAACCCGGCCTCAACTGCCTCTCCCGACTGCTGCCTCTCCCGACTGCCACCTCTCTGCGTGCGATATGTCTGCCTGACTGATGATTCTCCCGACGGCGCGGATTCAACTGCCCTGAACAACTGCCTCTGAACGACTGCGAACTACTGACTTTCTGCCTCGGCTACCCCTGAATTTAACTCGTGTCCCGCTAAATTCAAGTTAGCTGTCAGCAGTTTCTTGAGAGAGAAATTGGGAAATCCCCTGTGTACCTCGCACTTTTTTGTGCAGGATTTCGTGTCTCGTCAGCTGCTTGTGTACTCCAACTAAGGTGGAGGGAGGGTGCGGTAGGCATCTTGGGGATTCCTGTAGAGCTGGATCTGCATTAATTCTCGTAGGGGGCTCCTCTGATTCCTTCGTCGAGGGCCGCATATCAGGTATTTCTTGGGACTTACACTGTTTCTCTTGACTTCGGTTCTTTCCCTTACGCGTCGGGACTGTCCCGAGTGTGTTTCCCTGGAAGTTTCTTTGTCAGCTGCCTGCCCTTGCTAACTATAGCAGGGTGTGGAAACAGTGCAATGCCTATCCCATGTACCGTCATGTGTTAGCATTATAGTACTTCCTGTGTATCATTTCCAAGGATAATAACTCAAATACGAACATTGTGAGCACATGTTGACATTATCTTTGGCAAGCGATGCTCCCAGAACACATGCCACATGCCGGAGACAGTGCGGTCCGTTTACGGCCGGAATAAATCTCGTAGCACTGTGTGATGACCCTGCTTATTATCATGCATATTTAACGAATGGCAGGTGCCTTAAACGAGTATTGGCAAACTCCTGCAACATTCCCAGAGCACTTAGCCAATAGGAACACATGGAGGGAAGCATAGCCCGAACCTGGAGAGGGCGAGGCGACAATATTCCCGCACTAGAATGCGGGAAGAAGTTTTTCGTCAGCGGGCAAGAAGAGGGACTTCCGGCGATAGATGTGGGACCGGGAAACAGGCAGGCCTCTCCGAGGAACGAGGCAGGTGCTATTATCCTGGCCGGCGGGCTGTAGAAACAAATACTCGTCGCGACGATACTGTGTACGGCGGCGGTGGCGTGGTACATTCACCAAAGGAAGTGTGTTAATCGCGGACCACGGCCGTAGAAATCTATTAATTTCTATATTACTTTTCTAAATTAAGTGCCGAAAACAACCGTGCCCGATCGTGTTGTGTGCGGTTGTCACTACGAGTCGCTACGTAACAAGTAATACACAATTTTATTTTTATTAACTAAGAGAGCCGAGACATAAATAAACCCACATAGACAATAGTCGTTAAATATATTAACATACAGTAACAGTGATACCGGGACGTGATCAGAGTGCCGCGACCGGGAGGGACATCGCAAGTGCTGAGATTCGGCAGTTTGTGTTCATTTTGGCGGAGGTGCATGCTGTAAATCGTTATGGCCAGAAGTTGCGGACGTTCATCTTGTATACGGGGCAGATGGAATTTGCCGCCTTCAATTTTGTGTAAGATTTTGCAAACAATGTATCTGAGGATACCCCGTTAATATGAGAATTTTTGTTTAAGTATGATATACAGGATCTATAGTTATACTCTAATAAAAATATCAATAGCTAGCAGAACTACCTGGCATTGTCAAGGCGTAATAGGGCAATAAGAGATACACGACCCCGTTTTAGGGGTTTCGGACCCAATAAGGGCTCAGAGACTCACAATCGGGTTTTAGGGGTTCCTGGCCCAAAAAGAAGACGGCGTCCATTTTAGCATACGCAGTACATAAGTTGGGCACTGAAGGGCATCCGTGCCATACTTGGTCCAGATTCGTGGAGCGGTATAAAATTGAGATACACGACCATGTTTAAGGTATTTTGGAGATTCCTGCCCAATGAGGACTGGAGCCCATCTTGGCCCACACAGAATTTTAACTTGGGTACTTTGCATCCCTGCCAAATTTGATTCAGATCCATCGAATTGTGTAGAATTTAGATATAAGCCCCCGTTTGAGAAGTTTTGGGCATTTTGGGCCTAGTGGGGGACCGATCACCATTTAGGTCTCTCAAGTATTTTAATTTGAGTACTGAAAGACATCCCGGCCAAATTTTACCCATATCCATTGAACGGTGTGTGAAAGAAATACACTATCCTGTTTTAGTGGTCTTTGGGGGTTTTGGGCCCAATTGGGGGATTAGAGCCCATTTGACCTACACAGTATTTTAAGTTGGGTAATGAAATTTGGTTAACATCTGTCGAACAGTGTAGAATTGTACAAGGGGCAAACATACATACACACATATGTACTTATGTACGTACATACAAACATACATACATACAAACTTTGGCTTTTGTACATAAATATATATTTATTTGGGGACAATAAATAGAAGTGGCGTCTCCTGTTTTTGTATTTGGTAGAGTAATTTGTTCAGCACACTTGAGTTCCCATACAATGGATCAAAATACAGATAGCTAAAGCTACATAAAGCATTTCTTACAAACACTTTCATAAAGGCACACTTCCCTTTAAAAGCAACGCCCCTAAGAAGACGGCAACCATATATCACTTAGTGTTGCATTCTGCCTGTACGCTAGGTATTGCAAAACTTTGTTTTGTTATTTAGTGACCAATTCCTCGAAAACAGCGAGGTTATAGTAATACCACAATGCAAACTTTTAAGTTATTTTTTACAAGATTATTAATAATCCGTCTCTCAGAACCCTTGCATACTTTATGTCAAGATAAGTAGTGGAAGCAAGAGTGACAACCGCTATTATTTAAGTGAAATAATTTGACGATAGAAGCAGGTGTTTTCACTGGTTACAGGTTTACGTTCATCATCCATACACTATGTGTCCCATCGTAATTAAATAATTTATCTAATATTTTCAATAAATTATTGGCTCATTTCCAACTGCAAAGGCGTGTACTGCCCTTAGGATTATTTTTAAACCTAAAGTCATATGTATGTGTGTTCATAACATATATATATATGTATATACATACATAAATGTATGTGTGGTGATTAAATTGTTTGTTAAGATTTGACGTGATGTTTCCATAGTTTATTCTAAGTACTGTATATTTTAATTTATATTTCTTCGTTTCCGGCAAACTTGTTTCCCTAAATGTGTTGTCAAAAAACCCGTTTTAATAGGTCTATAAGTAATTGAAAGGACACTTTGAACATTCGAGATTTGTGATTTAGTACAAAATTTTTAACTAAACGTCTGTTGAAAAAAAGTATTTATAAGCTAAAATTTGCAAAACTCGCCATTCGATAGGTATTAGGTATTATATATA
>NQII01006639.1:38348-48490 GCA_002778355.1 Clitarchus hookeri | reverse complement strand
TATATATATATATATATATATATATATATATATATATATATATTTATTTAAATGTGTCTGTTGCAACTTTTGCCAAAACAAGTATATTACAAATATGTGTAAGAAATGAGCAAGATATATTTGAGCTACACTTAACAGCGACGTAATTAAAAAGTTCTAGATATATTTTATATACCATTTAATATAAGTATTGGCATCAATTTTGTGGTACACAGGCAGCATACCAATTTTCACAAGGCACAAGAAACATGACTGCAAACACATAATAATCATACAGTTCTAGCAATGGTAAACAAGTATAGTCTTCGATTATACCTCTACGTACATCACCAGTTAACTGGCATTAATATTGTTATTTACTGTAATCCGATCACATAATCCTTTGAACATTTTTTATAAAATATTCAGTTACCGTGTTCGTGATATGGGCTCTGCCTGTACCAGAGAAACTGTATTAAAAAACGTTTCTGTCATCCAACACTTTGACGCTATTTAGTTGGGAAAGCCAATGTAACTTGTGCTTTACCCCACCTGTGGAGAATACAGGGTGACTTATAGTGTCGTAGTTAATTCCTCCAGGCATAGACTATAAGGTGCCTAGAAGGTTGAGGGGTTTTCAATAATGTAGTCTTTTGCTGTTTCATTTTGAAGGACGAATATATTGTCTCGAGTTTGAACAAAAAACAACATACAGCAACACTTCCGAGGTGTGTAACTCTATTCTGGCTACTCGTATTAACTGTGTACGACTTCGTGGTGGAGGGGGGCTTCTCTGGACAGTGACTGTATACTTATCTCTGCTGTGGGTGCTGGTAAGCTGTCATCTGGGGATGAGCTCCGGCGAAGTGGTAGGCCTTGGACAAAGGCCCGCATTTGGTGTCGTCTCACTGGATGGCTGTCGGGCTCGTGCTCACGTCTTCTCGCGATTCCTTGACGCAACTCTTCCCTCAGTCCGGTGATAATAAACTGTGCCCCTCTTCTCGCGTAAATTCACTTTTATGCTCTCCAGTTTCCCTCTCTAAGTCTCGGCACATGTCGCCTTGTTGGGGGAGGGGGTGGTGGGACGAAAACAGAACAATGCCTTTCACAAAACGTGCCCTGGTTCCTGAAGGTTGGGGGGTGGGGGAGAAGGTGGCACCTTGCCCCTAGCTTACTCTGTAAGCTATTTCTCCGCGGTGCGTGTTTTCTGATTTCTGGCGAAATACACATGATTATTTTGTGATATCTCGGCGCTCAACTGATCTCACGGGCTTGCTAGAGGTGCTCTTGCTTGGCTCTGCGATTTCTCCCGCTCCTACGTATGTACGTAGCACTATCCGGGTGCTCCGGCGATATGTCAGCTCTTACTCGGCACAACCTTGACACATGTAACTGCGATCCATTCTGGCTGTTCACCTGCCTCGTGACACGTGTCAACTGGTAGGCGCTCGCGAAGGGGGTCAGTGAGGCTTCTACTCAAAAGCGTTACACGACAGCTTTATGAGTCGTGTGTTGCTTGATCATTCATTATTAAATTTAAATTTTCAAAGTTTGTCGAAGAGATTTATCATTTATCGCGACTCGCCAAACTCCAGTAATAATAGACTGAAATTCAGCAAGCCATATGACACATCGGGCCTTTTCCTGTGGTGTCATCATTTCTAGTTTGACTCAAAACAAAGCATAAAATGTTTTTTCCAGAATCATGGAACACTTAACAAAAGACAACTCTCTCTCTCTCTCTCTCTCTCTCTCTCTCTCTCTCTCTCTCTCTCTCTCCCTATCTCTCTTTTATGGTCACTAAATAATGTCCTTGTTTTACGTACACTCCTTATATAGTCTATTCAAGGTTACTTCCAACTTTTTTGAAGGTCTGCTAAAGTTCTACTTCTAGTATATTCCTCCGCCTCATGTAAACAAAGCTTAGAAAATTATACCTGAGGGCCAATGCACCACATTCGTGTGCTCTCAGTATATTTATATTTTGCATAAGAACTATTTATTACTAGGTATTACCAACATGCCTATTCCCTCTCTGTTCTTATTCATACTAGTTATGAATGAAATATTGTCATTTTTAGATAAAATATAAGTGAAAGTTCAATTTAATCTAAAGTAAGGTACTTTTATGTCAATGCAAGTATAAAACCCTTGCGATATATGACATATTTAGGAAGCAACCAAGCACGTCATGCATGGAGTGTTTTTTTAAAAGGTTTGATTAAAAAAAGTGTGAAGATACCGTGAATAGACTATAACTGGAAATCGCCATACCTGCAGCTGGAAACTTTGTCGTTGATGTGCGTGATCCGGGCTTCTCCAAACGCACGAACGCGTTGCGGGAACGTCGTGTTTCGTGGCGTTAAGTGGCCCGGCTACAGATTTCTACGCGGTGATGTGTGGCCTACTACTCGAGGGCGATAAAACACAGCTGGAGTCAGAGGAATAGCTGGAGGGAGCGATTCCATCCTTGCACCCTCGCGAGGCCTGCGAACATCTGTACGGCAAAACGAGATACGTTGTGCTCTACGCGCCTTCAGCCTCTTTATTACACCATGAGATCCTCCACTCACTGGCTGGATTAACCTGTAAACTAGCTGGACATGTATCGAAAGTTGTATTGTAGTTGGTAAGTTATTCAGTCAATTAGGTGTTCAGATATGTTAGTGCGCTATATATTTCCTTGGTATAAAATGTGTTTGATCATGCGTAACGTAGTTGTTCTGGGAGTGTTTTTTTTAAATAATGTTCCAGTCCCAGATTAGTTAAATGTTGCTGCATTTTTTTATTACTGAACTGAGTATACCTATTACCTGAATAGCCTAGGCACACAAACAGAGTGAAACTTACTATTATATTTCTATGGTAGCCATGGAAAAACTGTTTCGTTGGCATTAATTAAACTTCAAAGAAAAGAGCATGACAGTGCCCTTTGTGGTCCTAAGGCCCTGGTTTTACGTCGCATGGCTGTGCACAGAATGGAAAATCTTGGTTGCCTATATCTGGTTTCGAACCTTTTGACTGCTGTGTCTAGATATTCTAGAAATCTCATGCGAATCCCTAAGTGAAATTAGCGCTAAATCCATGCATGTTTGCATTGTTTTATATTTTTATACTTGTTACGGGATAAGGAAGTTTTCGTGTTCGAATCCCAAGCCAACCTTAGAGGTGTGAGTGTGTGTGAGTGTGTGTGTGTGTGTGTGCGTGTGCGTGTGTGTGTGTCGTTTTCCAGTTAGTTCCCCACCATTAATGCAGCTCTATCAAAAAATAATCCAAAACAAAAGTAAACATGATGCCTCAGCGACCACTCATAGCGAGAACAAAGGTCAAATTAAGGTTCTTTGATTTTGCGAAAAAAATTTCACATACGCTACTTATTAAATATTTAGCAACGGAAACAAAATAAAACATACGTATATTTACTAAAATGTCGGACATTTTCGTCTCGACGAGGGCGTAACAGAGGCCACAGACGAGTGGCGGAGTAAACTAGCATGAGGCGGCCAGTTGCAGGAAACCCTTTCTTAGTTTTCAGCGACCTGTGATGTTTCGTAGGGGAAAGTCGTCCAAAACGGTGACGGGTGGTAATAACGGGACGTTCCATTTCTCACAGTTCAGTGCTGCTATCTGCGTCTAACTGCTGTACTACGAAGTTTCGCTGTCCATAGAATCGTTGCAGCGGGCGCCTGCTTTTGTTTTCCTATAGTTGTTTGAAATTTTTTCGTAAAATTCTTTTAATATTTATTCTATGTTGTATTGTATGTTGACAAGCCACACATTAACATTCAATATCGGTAAGTACAGCATTGCATCTTCTAGTTTTCAGTTATATTTTGACATGGTACTTGGTAACTTACCTTACATATGTGTGAAAATACGCCATGTTTATTTTGCCTGCGACATGGTCTGGTAAAACGGGAACGCTTAGGGTAATACAAAATGGGGACGTCCCCGTTTTGAACGAACGACACAAAGCATTGTTAAAATCTTTTTTTCTAAGTTTTCCATTGTTATACGAGTCTGTGATATTATGTTTATTAAGTGTTAAACAATATTTCGAGAATTTTTAGTGCAGTATGTTAGCATGGAAGATAAAAATAAGTAGTTAAAAAATATAATTAAAAATTATTAGGAGAGAAAATTGTAGTAATAGATTTGTTTATTGTTATTTATAAAACTATTGTTTTATTTTCATATGTCACGATAGGGTGCTAACAAATGAAGACTGAAAGGCAGAGCTGGTCCACAGTAAAGCTGGAGCAAACCAATAAATTTGAGAGGGAAAAATGGGCATCACGTGTTTAAGAAAAACTAATGAAATTTGGTATATTCGCATGCACGCACATGCCGAAGGAAACATAAGCTACTTACTAATGAGCGATATAAATTTAATTTTCTCGGCAAATTAAGATTCGCTAACAATAATATGTAATAAATGTTTTTAAAAAATAGATCCACAATTTGAAGCACATAATAAATCCTGTTTTTAGCTAAAATGTCATAATCTAACTGTATTTGTGATATACTACCACCGCCCTTAAGGTTCGTTTATCAAAAATGTCATAAATCACAGTGTAACTGACATAAAACACAGCCAAAGAAAACATCTGATGTTCACAGTCGACATAATCTAAATTGTTTTGCGAGCTGCGTTCTGAACATGAAGTGGATTTGTTCACGTATTTCAACATGCTGAAAGTGTTTCGTTTGTATTTGCAGCTTCTATTATAGAGTAACGCTGCTGTTTTGAAAACGTCTATCTCATAGACAGGAAAGGCGATAGCAGGAAACAGAAAAAAAAATGCATTATATGCGGGAACAAAAATTTCCATGGCATTCCGATTGGTTGGTGTAAATATTTTTATAAGAAAGTGTAATGCCACAATACGTAGAGACGCGAGCTACCATTCAACTACAGGTATTGGAGTCCACGCTATAACGTCATTTTGGTCGTAGACGGCCCTTAGCGTAGTTCGTAGGAATAGTCCTTGAATGAACAGTCGCGCAGAGCACAGCATCCGCATGCAGCGGCTCACTACTGACGTGATGAGGCATTGATATGTAGCCGGCCCGATTGCGGCCGGGGGGAGGGGTAGGGTGTTCGAGCGGAGTTGAGGTGGGGTATGCAACATCCGCTGCCCCATGCTCAAGGTCTGCATTGTGATACCGCGACGCGGCTGTCGTCGGAGATTGCCTGTGCAAATTACGTTTATCGCAGGCGAAACGAATGTTTGCACATGTGCGTGTCTCTACAAAACAAATTCAATTTAGCTTATGCAGGAAACGAAAGGTTATAATACACGCGCACGCATGCTCACACACACACGTACACATAAGGGTCGAAGCTCGCGGCTCTGTACACACGGCGACGCGGGTTCGACATTCTAGACGAATGCATGCACTCTCACACACGTGCGCTCAAACACACGTATACACGTGTGTCGAATCTCGCGGCTCTGTATGCACAGCGACACGGGTTCGACATTATAGACACGCGCGCGTGCACTAAACTTCGTTTTAAGATAGACATACAATATTTTCCGACCATTTTATTGCAGTTGGGTAGCTAGCCGCAAGAAAAATTTCATTGCTACACCCGTTTTTAATGTTATTACAGTTTTTCCTCTCTCTTACCCACATCGTGTATTTGTGACCAGACACATACATATCATGCAGTTTCTGTGACGAATTTGCTTTTCCCAGAAACAAAAAAAAAAGTTACATATAATAATACGTTATTTTAAATTCTACAGGTTACTATCAAACCCACACAAAATACAATCCTAATGTTAACCAACAATACGAGGGATCGTTGAGAAACTTAATAACCTATAAATATTTTCGCAATAACGAAATACTCGAACAGAAAGAGTGATTGTGTTTAATATTGAATACTTTACTATTCCCATTGGTCACGCCCCTGTGAACTTTACCCGACGAACAGGGGACCGTTGCAGGCAATTTCCAGTAGCCGAGAGGCAGTTCCGAACAAAGTTCGGACGAATGGCGTGCAGCTATGTACAAAGTTCAAGTTGTGTCACAGCCAATTACGAAGCAAGGCGGGGTCCCGCACGTGATTATGCGCGCGGGTCTGTACAAAGTTCAAATTGCGCATTAGCCAATTGGGAAGCGTGGTGGGGGTCCGCCTGTGGAGATACGCCCGGGTCTATACAAAGTTCAAGTCGCGCAACAGTCAATTAGTAAGCATGATGGGGCCCTGCCATAGTGATGCGTGCGGGTTTGTACAAAGTTTAAGTTGCGGAAAAGTCATTTTGGAAGCGTGGTGGGGTCCTGCTGTGGTGGGAGAATGTCCGTGGCAGGGCCCTGGAAGTGGTTTAGTACGAAGTTCAAGTCTGCAACGACGAATGGTTTAGTATGGTGGGAGCCAGCTCGTGGTGGGGGCAGCGCTCGTGGTCCTGCATGGTTCATGCAAAGTTCAACTTTTTTTCAACGACCAATGGTGAAGCATGGTGGGGGCCTGCCGTGATGCCTGGCACTTTCAGTTTCAAGTGCAAATGCAGTCATTACAAATAGTTTCTGTTCTGGTAAGTTTTCCCAGGAAGCGATGTAATATACCGAGGGACATGTATATATTAATTAAAGCGAGATTATTAAATATAGTATCCACCTTTCAGCTTTGAAAGTAAGACTACATAATTTTATTTTTAAATGGGGGGAATTAATTTTAACATGCGACCCACACGCACCACACTTAGCACCGCGCACACCACAACCATGGGTCATTTATGTGTCATTTAGAGGTCATTCAGGGGTAATTTAGGGGTACTTTATGGGTAATTTATGTGTCATTAGATGTTATTTAGGGGTCATTAGGGGTAATTTAGGGGGTCAGTCTTGTGAGGGGTTGGTCTGCCAGTAGTCAGTTGTCTGCTTTAAGTGCGTCCACGAGTTCAAGCTGAGCGAAGATAATACGATGACGAAATATATTTTCACATTAGAAAAAATTCGTTCACTGGCAGGGCAACGATGAAAAGTTAGTGGTAATCGAGTCAGTTACAAGTTTTGCAACTCGTCTGGGAGAGTCCTTCCTGGACTAACCATAATGTACATTGTTTACGAATTAAAGCTATTATTTTTTCGTAGCAACTTGCATGTGAGATTTTATTTTTTCCCCGTAGATTGTTATAAAATTGACTTTGGTGTGAGAGGTTAAACATTTGAAATTTTTACTGTATTTTGTTTTACATTTGATGTTTCTGTATATACTCGTGACTGACATAATAAATATTTATGCTAGAATTTATATTTCAAGTGAGAAATATTCCAAGTCTTGTTAGCTAGCCAGAAGTCACTGCTGTAGGCTGGATACTCGTTCTTTCCCGGGCTCCAGGCGGCTGCGCGCTGACCGCAGATTGTATTGCAGGAAGAGTAAAGTACAACTCACGGCTGCCAACTAGTGAATACTGCACGTGGTACCAACCCATACCTGCTGCCGTCGTCCCTGCTGGCGCTGAAACGATGCGTCTTACATATGCGAGGGCCTCATCTCCTAAATAAATGTTTTTTTTGTCAGAGGTGGCTACAGATTTCGTTTCTCGGGGATGCCCCGCGACCTGATGTACTGGAATATTTGAACTTACCAGTGCGCTCTAGTGGGCGATANTTTCGTTTCTCGGGGATGCCCCGCGACCTGATGTACTGGAATATTTGAACTTACCAGTGCGCTCTAGTGGGCGATACTAAAAATAAATGGACAGTAGATGTTGTATGTGGAGGAAGGGGGTGGGAAGGAGGTGGAGTCCTGCCAACTAATTANCTAAAAATAAATGGACAGTAGATGTTGTATGTGGAGGAAGGGGGTGGGAAGGAGGTGGAGTCCTGCCAACTAATTAACGAAGGCGAGTAATTGGCAGATTAAATAACCAATTAAAAAAATTGGCGAGGGTGGTAGTCGAGGAATCTCTGAAAATGCACGTTTTTTAAATACTTTTAAATATAATAATTTTTTTAATAAATGTTTAAAAGTAACTTTTAAATAATTTTTGTAATTTTTTAAATAAATTTGTTGATATTTCTTAAAATGTTTTTGATTTCAGGGTCATTTAAGGTCACGAGCACAGGATCAAGGTCACGGTCATTGGTCAAGATCAAGGTCAGCCAGATAAAATATGGCGTTTGGGTAACGTCACAACATGACGGTCGCCCGGCGCCGGTGCCAGGTGCCAATTTTGTCCCATTTAAAATACATTATGCCCGACTTCCTTAAATTATTCTACTTTTGACTAATGTACCCTTTGCCGGTACGGAACTGGAAAGGGAGCGACATGCATGCCTACTTCTCCTTACCCACTTATCCAAATAATTCTTTAGTTCACTTTCCCCATCTGCGATCTATATGGTCGATGTATAACAGACACATGACAGAAACAATCGACTGGGGAGCCTCGTAATCATCAAACCGAACGTCATAATGAGTTCAAACGGTAACTCCGTTGCACTGGCATTTCAGTCCACTATACCAGGAAAGAATCCGAATCTGAATCTATCAGTAGTGAGTGTGAACGTTTTGTTCAGAATGACCATAGAAACACTCTGGCAAAGCATGTCGGTTTCGAGACAAAAATCCAGTAAGTGCGTTTTATATTCTGTTGGCAATAAATCTCCAGTTTTTTCTCAAGATTTCTATATTATATTACGTTTCTGGGTTGTAAAAAAGTTGAAAGAAAGTTAATTTCTTTACTTTATCCCATTTGAAGTGAATTTGTATTAGTTAATGTAAATTGTAATCTTTGTATATTTGTGTTTGTTCCTTTTCACCCTAAGCCCAATTCGAAGTTATTTTATAACGCAATTATNATTGTAATCTTTGTATATTTGTGTTTGTTCCTTTTCACCCTAAGCCCAATTCGAAGTTATTTTATAACGCAATTATCATTTGTGTTCATTATTACCACATTGTGTGTATTATTATTATTATTTTGTACGAGTCTTTTTTGTTAGTTCGTTCATGTCTCAGTTGCATACTGTAATTACTGAAGTTTTAATGTGTTATTTTCCCAGTTGTATCGTTAGTAGAGAATCCCTTCAGTGGATCCATCACACGAAGAATGTTTCTACTCAGGCTCGGCAGCAGACCGCGAGCATCTCAGCTTCTTTATGCGGAAACAGTAGCTTTCGGCATTGAGTAAAGATCTTTACTCAGTGGTATCGGCCTGTCATTCCGCATCTCAGACACTGTCTGTTACTCTACCAGTAAAGTGTGCAGCGCTTTCGTGATGATAGTTTTCCTAGAACGTTTCAACTATATTGAAAAATAGAGCGAGAAAGTGTTTTTAGTAACAACAAAACTATGATTGTAAAGAATGCAATTCCAGAAATATCGTAGCGGAAAACTTGTAATAGTTAATGCTGGATATTCTCGAAAAACTGACTATTTCCATTATATTAAAATTAATTTACACATAAGAACTACAAGAGTGTTTTCGCTGAAGTCGTTAACTAAGATACTTATTGCGGACTGGCTCCAGCAAAATATTCGTGCTTGAATTATTATTTACGCCACTGCGCAGTCGGGAAATTCTACAGCGCAGACTTTCAGTAGGTGTTAGGTGAATCCTCTTAATTATCCTCTCTGTGTTGCAGGGGCCGCGGTGGTGTAGTGGTTAGGCTACTCACCTCCCGGGTTCGATTCCCGGCGGGGTCGCGCCTGGATTTTCGCATGTGGGAATCGTGCCGGACGATGCCACTGATCGGCGTGTTTTCTCGGGGATCTCCCGTTTCCCCCGCCCTTGCATTCCGGCGCTCCTTCACACTAACCTCGTTTCACCCTCATCGGTTCTCAAGACCTCGACGTTAAGAGCCGTCTAAATCTCTTCGTTCACTAGCTGAGCTGATGTGCGGTGTTACATTTAAATCGATGCAACGTATTTTTTCCGATCGTTCCGTTCCTACCCGCACCGATATAGTGTGCGGCAACGTTGAGGGGGTTTGGGCCAGTATTGCCGGCAGACACATTGAGCGAGCTGCTGGTTGGAAGCCGTGCTGTGTAGAAGGGGGCCTGTGACTAACGTACTGCTTCCCTACCCCCTTGCTGGCGTCGAGCAGGCGACCCGGGTTATGAGTCACTGTGGTGCAGGGGAATGCACTGCCGGGCGGCGCGCATTAGCACACGTGTGCTCCTCTCCGCCTATACACCCCCCCCC